>JAFVLL020040882.1:0-68568 GCA_021397915.2 Tor tambroides
CTCAGTCTCCTGGTAGCTTCCAGATGCTCTACCGCTTGAGCCAGGCGCCGCATTCACTCCGAGGGAGTAGTGATACCCGTTGGGGACTCCGCTTTGGCTGCGCGAGAGCAGCGTGGAAGTGGGGGCCGCACCTGATGATGTGTGGACGATGGAGGCTGCAGTCCTGGGGGAGCGGCCCGTGCCGTACGTGCTCAAGGCATCGTGGAAGTCGTCCGATTCAGACAAGTGCGAGTCTTGCTGGAGGGGACCTAAGTTGGGGTCAGAGCCGATACGAGTGACAGGCACGGGAGAATGGCGGTGGGTGCTACCACTGAGTAGGGCATCGTGCTCTGACAGGCCACGACTAAGGCGAGTGGGGCAGGGCCCTGTAGACTGGGCAGTGTTGAGCTGGACCGGAGAGGAGTTGGCAGTCTTGTAGGCAACAGCAGGCCGAGGGGTAAGGGGCGTCTGAGGGAGCTGTCTTCGCCCGCGGCAGGGTGTGCTGGTGCCTGAGGTATGAACAACTGAAGTTCCTTTAGCTGTGTTAACTCCCTGAAACACAATGGAGAGAAGAGAAAGAGTTAGTCATTGCCCACACAGCAATGTGTGGAAACTAGAGTGACCGAGGGAAACCACCTGACCTGTTTAAGCCTGTTTGGGTCATGGGGTTCTCCTGGCGATGTGGATCTGCTGGGCCCGGCGGACACGCTGTGGCCTTGTTCATGGCTGCCGTAGCGGTCACAAGAATAGTATCGCTGCTTCCTTTCCACTGCTGAGGATGAATGGTGCTTCCTCTCGTGGGAACGGCCGCGGTCTCGCTCCCGTGCTCGTTCCCTAGGCAGTGACTCAGTGTTTGGATCTGCTGTTGTATATAAAAATACATCACATATATCAATCAGCCATGTCCTACTCACAGCTGAATTGTGCATTTTTTAAATGTTAAAATATGATTTTCTGTGGCTCTTTTAAAACATTTCTTGTTTGTTTGAGTGTTGCGACCAGCCCAACATAGCAACAGTGGCGTGAGAAAGTTAAAGTGGGACTGACAGTGAAACAGATGAGTGGGATGTGTTTGTCCAACAAATGGAAGATGGAGAGAGGTACTTCAAAATCAATCATTATTTTTGAGGTTGTTTTGTGATTCAAGTGGTTCAAAAATTACAATACTTTAAATAAAAATAATTTACTATATCAATTAAATGACGTATACAAACTACTGCTCAAAAGTTACATTTTTAAAAAATATATATAATTTTTCCTTTGTTAGTTAAGTTAACTTTTTAAAAAAAAATTTGTAGAAGGAAAAAGTATTTTATGCTCAGGTTGCATATATTATACAATAAAACTGTAATATTGTAAAATATTATTACAATTTAATCTAATTTAATCAAATTTATTCCTGTCATGACAAAGCTGAATTTTGGGGTTGTTTGTTTACTCAAAAATGTGTCATTTCAAATTAAATTAAATGATTAATTATTCATTTCTCATTTTCTCTGCTTATATTCTCCCCCTATAAATGAATGTATCCATACACCGTGGCCTTTTAACTGGTCTGTAAACATCAGACACTGCTGCCCAACGACAACCCGAAACCACTATGAACTCAAAACACCAAAGGGCACTTATATATCACCACAAAAGAGCTGGTGACTTGTGTGTTTGCATGTGTGAGCCCTGCTGTTTGGTGCTGTTGAGATCTTTGACTACAGAGAAACAAAAACATGTAGAGGAAGATGTATGTGGGTGTCTGTACATGTTTGAAATCTGAGTAAAAACACACCCAACTAAAATGAGCTTTCAGTGGACTGATGTATTGCTCTGTTTCAACTCAGTCAAAGCTGACTGATCTATTAACAGCAGAGCCAGACTCCGGCTGAGAAACATGTTTGTGTTCCAGTGTTTCTAAGAACAGAATGAGAGGAGCAGGAAAGAAAGAGCAGGAATCTTGTAATAAAGAAATAACAGGTGGTTCATTTTGTCATCCTGAGAGCGCTCTCCTCATGAGCAACCACAAGCTGCTTTTTCCGACTGCTGACTTTCCCAGTCGTGCCACAAACTGGCCAAGAACAAAAATCAAAAAATCAATCCGTTCAAAAGCACATTTTCTAGCAATGGTCTGTAAGCCCCGCTCTCAGTCAAAGAGAGAGGCCGACAAAGTAAATCCTACACCAAAGCGCTTAGGAGAGCAATAAAGAGTCTTTTCCTTGATAACCTGATCACTGTAATCCTTAAAAGAATTTACATCACTGTGCTAAGCAAAGGAAGCTGGGATTTTCAACTAGTACTCCATTTTTCTTCATAATCTTTAAAGATTGTATAGAACTATATATGGCAAATGTCACATTTTACACAAAATTAATAATATAATATAATATAAAATTGCATAGCAACACCCCAGCAACAACCCATTTTTCTTTATAATCCTTTAAGATTGTACAGACCTAGACTGTAAATGGCAAATGTCTCATCTTATTCAAACTTATAGTAATATAATATTATATAATATAAAACTGCATAGCAACATGATATAAAAAGAGGCTGCTAGGTGATGACATAAAAGTATTTTAATCTGTTGTATTATTTAATTTTGTACAACAGTTCTTCCTGGTCCTTGAATCTGATTGGCTGAGTGGAGTGCAATATTCTAGTGATAACAGAACTCCAACCGTTTCTCCATTTGTATCACTCTGCTTGCGGTATTTCTCACAGCGAGTGTCATGGCGGATGCCGAAATCCACTATAATGTTATAAACAATACTGTTTTTGTGTCACGGAATGTAGTTTTCAGAGTTTTTTAGGCGAGAATGTACTTATTTAGACTTCAAATATGCAGTTTGTTAATAAAGATAACGTCTTTTTGAAAATTTTCTTCGACGTTCTCCAAGATGTGAGCTCCAGTGCGTCAGCGGCTGTTCAGCACTCATGAACCCACCAAGAGCAGCGTCACCTCAGCCAGTTCTATTAAAATTTGCTGCTGGCTCTGATCTCTCTATACGTAAACATGAGATATAATTTGTTTTTTATAAATCTAACGGGCAGTCTTTGGTCTCATTAATCTATTATTTGTTGAGTGAGGGCAAAATATTATTTTTATAGTAAACATGAAATTGAGCTGAAGACTGAATGCTGTATCAGATGCAGGTAATCAAACTCGCTCAGTCCATCTCTTTATCATAATACTCTACATAATACAGTGAGCTTTTAATACAGTAATACAATAAGCTTTCAATGAAGCAACTCAACATTCCTTCGTTACTATTTCTAAAGTGACGTTTTCTAAAGACACCACCCCCCCCCTTAATAACTATAGTTTTTATTGAAGATCATACAGTTCTTGAAACTCCAAATCACAGCTTCTGTTAACAATATAGTAAATATATATTATAGTTACCGTTCTGCTAATATTCTATAGGGGGCCTTTAAATATTGTGTTGAAACAGGTAAAGGGGGCCTTCAGCTAAGAGAGAGAGATCCACTGTTCTAGGTGGTTGCGTACTAGCCCAAATCAAACAGGTCCACTCTATGGCATTTTTGTGCTCTATAATATTCATTATTTTCTTTCACATGGATGTGATGAAAAGCATAAAAGAATGAATGAGAGAGGAAAATCAAGCCCACCTGCAGGCGGTGGCTGCTCCTCGCTGATGGCTCGATCCAGCGATTTGTGCTTCTTGTCTCTACGCCGCTGGCAGCGGTGATGATGATGGTGATGATGATGATGAGCTCTCTCCCTCTCTCTTTCCTGAGCGAGGGTCTGACCCGGGGACATATTGGGCCTCTCCAGGTCATAATCACTCAGACTGACCTCTCGCACCCCTCTCTGAGGAGTCAACGAGGACGTAGACCGCCGCATGGGACTCACGTCTGCGATAGGCTGTGTGGTGGAAATAAAGCGAGTTAACGTGTGAAAGACGAAGAATGGGGATGAAGGAGAGGACACATGTCTAGCACAGTCTCAGATCATTTGACCTGTCACAACAGACGCACAACACCAGCTGAGCATGAAAACACACTTCCACTGAAGAGCGACGTTCAGCCCGCTCCTGCGGACACACGCACTCATCGGAGAACAGTGGAACACCGTCAAGCTCGATGCAAACACTCTGCTGTTTGAATGCTGTCATCGAATCGTCTCTTACACACGGACTGGACGGCTGGAATAGTTGCTGCATGAACTATCCACAGCCAAGCAGCGGTCACTGATCTATAAAGAGTCACTGGTGTTTTTCTTGCTTAACTGTAGCTGTAAATCTCTAGATAATCTACAGTATGTATACATGTGTATTTACAGTATCAAGAAGATATTCATTAAATGTTAAATTGTCACTTTAGACCAGATCCTTTAGAGAATCCGTGACCACTCCTTGGTGATGACTGGAATTTTTACCTTTGTAAGTCTTCTACAAAGACTCCTTAGTGCCGCCCAGTGGCATAAGCATTAAGAACCTCTAAGAAGCAGTGTGTCCCCTCTTCTCATAGTTTAAACAGTTTAAAAATTTCTTTTGAAGTGACTAACTGCAAAAAATCCATACGAATCAATCCACTGAATATGGAATATGAGGTTTTCAGTGGTTGACTGTAAATCATTAGACTTATTCCCCCCACTGCAATTTCTTTTGAAAGAAATGTATACTTTTATTAAGCAAAGATGCATAAAATTGATCAAAAGTGACTGTAAAAACATCATTTATTATTATAAAATAAATGATGTTCTTTTGAACTTTCCATTCATCAAAGAACCCTGAAAAATATGTATCACAGTTATTTTTCGTTGCAATATTAATTCATAATATTGCTGGTTTTACTGTATTTTTGATCAAATAAATGCAGTCTTTGCTAGTATAAGGGACTTCTTCCAAAAACATTTTTTTTTAAATCTTACACAAACATTAGTGTACATGATAATAACATAAAAGCATATGGCTGAAAGATATGTGAAGAGAGGACTGCACTATTCAAAATGATACACAACCCACTTAATGAAACACACTCATACTTACAGTTAGCACCAAACAACATCCAAGATAAAATAAGCATCACATTTTAGTATTTGCTTTTTGTATTCTTATAACTGAACTGTGGTTTATCTATTCTATTAGCAAAATAGTTACCCACAGTGATGAACTACTATATATGGCTTTTGTAGTGCATGTTAGTTTTGTGTTTACCTCACAAGGCTAATATGAATTGTGGTTATACAAGTTTGTTGGATTCCTAAAAGAGTGTGAACTCTAAAAGAGCTGGAATGGATAAAGCACACACAAGCCAACATAGAAATGGAGTGGCTGGCAGAGAGAGATGGAGGGAGAGAAAGAGAGAGTGATTGCAGGTGGAACACTTGTACATACTGCTAGATACGTTCCGGCGGTGTGGCGTAAGTGGCTCCGCTGTTGGACGGGAAGAGGAAGAGGACACATAGGTGAGGAGAGCAGGGCACACAGCTGTGGCACTCATGGACACAGTAACAGAGTGAGACAGGAGGACAGAGATCACAAAAGAGGGACAGAGTAAGAACGAGTGATGCTCATGAAAAGTCTGGATATCAAGGTCCAGTATGGTCAGAAAACAGGTGCCTAAAAAAATTAGGGATGGTGGATTAGAGATTGTGTCGAAATAAAAGGTGGAGAAATGAGTTCAGTGAGTTTGATGTTATAAAGACTGGTGGAGAGAAAGAAGAGACAGACAAGACAGGACGAGACTAAAGACAAGACATTATAACAAGGATGCTGGAGACTGTGTGAGTCTATTAGCGATGTGGCAAAAATACCAAATCAAAAGAAACCAAGTATGTACACAAATAAATTTACAGTTAAAAAGCAACATCAAATCATTTCACAAGTTAATGAGGAAAAACTCAATATGAAACATACAAAAACAAAACTACATCTGTGTTATTACTGTTAACTACAACAATACAAAATGTTTTTTTGTTTTTGCTAAAAATAAATAAAACATGAAATTTATTTGAACAACTTAAATGAGAAAACTTAAATTAGAAATGTTGTTTGGCAAATAAATGAAATGAAATTGAATTAAAAAATTGAATTACTAAAATAACTAAAAGTGAAAAAATAAAGCATAAATATACTATATAAATATAACAAATATTTTTAAATTCCATAAACTAATTAAAATGACAAGCACATAAGATGGATAAATCTAAATAAAAAACTGAAAACAAATGAAAGCTTATTCAAAACAATAAATACAATAATACTACATAAAAAATAGTAAAACAACACTAAAATTCAATCCTAGGTCTACACTGTAAAAAAGATTTTTCAAGTTGTAAATAAAACAGATTATCAGAGTACATTTAACAAGAAAATACTGTTTCAGTCTTTCTACTTCAAAAATGCTCAATTCAATGTTTGTGCTGTTTCTTTGTAATTAATTGTGAAATTTGTGAAACAAGTGAAAGCTGTCTCTGCACCATTCTTTGTCAGTGTACTTTAAAATAAATTAAAAGATTTAATTACTACAAAGATAAAAATAAAACATTCTTAAATAGTTCTGTATATATTGTAAATATACTGTATGTAGACTTTGTATTGTCTCTCTTCTCTCTCTCTCTCTCTCACTCACACACACACACACACACACACACACACACACACACATGCACACTGAACTGAACTGAGAAGAATAAATGTGTCTCTCAGTGGAGATTGGTGTATACAGTCAATTAACCTCTGGACTTCCTCCAATTCATTTGCTTAAATTCTTCACCTCCTCTCTGCATTCATTAATACACTCTCCCTATTACCTCCATTCATCCATTCTCTCATACAGCTGCCCATTCACTCCTCTTCCCTCTATCTGTGCACAGACGTCCTCCAGCTGCCTCTTTCTTTGCAGGAATTAATTTAGTCAGAATAAGAAACAAAGGCTGTGCAGCAGTTATTTTCAACTCCCACCAGAATGACCATATATGGCCATGATGGATAGGAGGTGTTTACCTGAAAGCCAGCATTGAGTCTGGGCATGGAGGCAGCTCTGCCTTGACCCTCCAGCACAGGATACCCGCCCCCATCAGAGTCATTCTCCATGTCAGTCATCTCAACTAATTCCTGCAACACACACAGAGCCAGGCAAAACAAACACCATTTAACTGACCTGTAAATGTCTGACACGTGTAACTTAAACAGGACTGATTCATGAATCACTAGTAGAGGTCAAATCACCTGAGATCTGTATGTGTTTGGCACGTCGTCCGACTGGCCGCGTTGGACGGGCCTTCTGTTTGATTCCTGTGCAACTTCCTGAGGTATGTCTCCTGATGGAGACTTTTTCATGGCACTGCTCTGACTTTGTCTGTGGCATACATACAGTAAAATATTAAATAAAAATAAATAAATAATTTCAAATGGAAAGTGCAGTACTATAAAAACCAGAATGGTAGAACACTCACACTGCATCCCCATTGGTCAGGTAAAAGGATGTGGGTGGGGCATCGGGCTGTGGTGTGGTATCTGATTGAGAAGAGGGCGGGGCTTTCAGCACTAGTGGCACCTGATCGTGCAAGTGTGTGAGAGGAAGCATTGGTCTGAAGAGAACACCAACTTTACTCTGAGGGCAAAACACAACAAACACAACACTTTCAGAAGGACAACATTATAAATTAACTTATAATTTGATAATAAAATACAGCTTTAATCTACATCTAACGATTATAATTCTACATATATATTTAGTTATTTGTAGTTCCTTTACCTGTGTGCCTGGTGCAGCCTGTTGCTGTTGGAGTCTTTTGGCTCGATTCTGCTTATAGTAGTCGAAAATCATGAGAGCAGCATAGACCTTCCCTACAGTCAATTCATTATCTAAGAGAGAGTGAAATGCACATGAAATACCAACTGGACAGAGGTGCAGGGAGAAAACCAATGTCCACTAGGTGGCAGCAAAAGCTCAGAAGTCACAAGCAGAACCAGGGTGAATAACTCAGGTGGAAAATGTCATCAGTATTGTTAATGAAAACTCAAAGTCCAATAAGCATTTAATTAAGATTCCATATAAATGTTAAGTGCTTTCTAAACAGAAATCAACATTACTTTAGCAAGAGTTTCTAAATGCAGGTCTTACGTTTATGAGGTGTCACCAGCAGGTCCACTGTTTTTGAAGACAAGTTACTCCAAATTTTATTTATTTCCTTCCTTAATTCAGCATCACAAAGCCGCTGAGCCAGAACGCCTGAAAAAATACACAATAATGTTAACAGTATCGGTCACTTTATTTTAACATCCAATTCTCGCTATTAAAAAACTCCTAATTTGCTGCTTAGTTTCTAAGGTAGATCTTAAGTTTAGTTATTGGGTAGGATTAGGGATGTAGAATATGGTCATGCATAATTTGTGCTTTATAAGTACTAATAAACAACTATTAACAGCTAATACAGCTATTAATAGGCATGCTAATAAGCAACTAGTTAATAGTGAGAATTGGTTCCTATACTAAAGTGTTACCACAGTATCTAACAGACTTTCATAATTCTTGTCGTTAATATTCTCACGTGGGATTTTTTTTGTCAAGCTGTTAATGGATGTTATCTTATTTTTTAATCATATTTGGCACCAAGTATAAGGTTAAATAAAAGTCAAAGTCAGTGGGGAAAGTGTCATTCAATTAACTTGTAATGCTTTTAAAGATGGTGGAGTGTTAAATTAAATATGGTGCAGCGACTGGTGAAAAGCACTGCTGGAGCAGATGGACAGTTAAAGGAGCTTCTAACAAATGCCAGTGACTTGCCCTGAAGGCTCCAAGTGGACACTCACCTGATGCCAGTTTAATCTCCAGGGCGGTCCGGATGAGAGCCATTAAAGTGGAGGTAAAGTGAACCGTACTGTCTTCAGCTATGGGCATGTTCATCCTCACCAACCGCTGCAGAGTCACAGATACAGATAGCATGTGATTAATATCACACATGACTGCAGGATACGAAAATGACCATAACAAACGAGAGGAGGAGTTTGCATGCTGAGGGAGAGTAACGACTTGGTCTATTTAAATTCCCTTTCGTCAATTGTCATTTCCGAACTCTCATCTCAGCACACAAATTCTCTCTTCAGGACATCAAAATGAGAGGAGGGAGAGAGTGTGTTTATATTTCATGCAGAGGATGAGTGGTGGAAATGGAAGATGTTTTGGCGCATTTCTCCAATTAGCAGACAGTAAAGCTGTTTTTGTCACACTGAGAACAGTGTGAGCTTTAGCCATTATTGGAGGTTCACAGGTTTCTCAGTAAATGTGATTAATATTAATATTAATGCGATTACGCTTAATAACCTGACAATGTATAAGATCATATTAACACTTTGAGCTGTGTGTGTGTGTTTTTTAACAGGTTTAAGCAAAAACTGTGCTGTGACTTCAATTGGGGTAAAATATGGACTTGCATGAAAAATCATATAATATTCTTTATCCTTTAGGTTTAGAGGTATCAGTAATAAATATTGCCAGTTTGCATGTGGGCAGCTATGACTACTGTCTACGTAGAGAATGCAAATGCACTAGTTTATGTGCACTGAAATGTGAGGTGTTGATGGGCTGCTTTTCTTGTGTTTTTACAAAGTCAGCGATGACCTTCAGAAAGGATGATGACCAGAGAGCGAGAAATGATAACATGCTGACCAACCAAAACCAATAGCCACAAATGCACCAACCACAAAAATGTGTCACTCATAAGTGAAGTCAGAGTAGACACTTCACACATTAACACACCCAATAATAGCTATAGTGTTTAAAAGAAAACAGATGCAAAATAAACAGAGAATGGATCTGTTTCTGTGGTGTAGTGTGTAAGACTGTAACATCATGCACAGGGACAACGCTCTGCCTTCATTAGAGTGCGTAGGCCAGCATAGACATCTTTCCACAACAACTACCAATGAAAAAGGGAAAGGACGCTCCACTGAGCATACATCTACAGCAAGCTTTCTTTCTTTCCTCCCTGTTGAATTCAGTGCTCTGAACTCGGGGGAAGTGGGGGCTTGTTCTATTTAGAGCTCGCTGGAGAACGTCGCATCCTCAAGCCTTCACGCACGCAGACTGTGTGGCCTCAGAGAGTAGCTCGGCAGACAGACACGAACGCGCGTCTCTTGAACGTTACCCATTCAGACAGCTGGAACAGGGTGTGTAAACTTATTGACTCGGAGGCAGCTCTCAAAGTGGCAGAACGGCCTGCGACCAAAACAGGCAGCCCTGTACCAGTGACGCTTGAGATTCAGTTTTGATATTCAGATTTTCTTTTTTCCCCATTCTATTCTTTACTTCCTTAGTTTCTTTCATACAGTGAAAGACAAAGATTGCAACAATTTTAGAACTGCTGCAGATGAAATTCAGCGCTGACTGTGTATTTATTCTACTGTGGACTGTTGTTCTGTTTTAAAATCTATTGAGCTGCCTATGTAGACAGTATTTTCAGGGTGTCCTCAAGACAAAAACCCTAGAGTTTTCTAGCAACACTAGTGAAAAATAAATATACTAAAATGTATTTGAATTTTTTTTTCATTGAAGTATACTACAAACGCATTTACATTTTTATGAGCTTAATAAAAATAGCCTGCAATTGTACTTTTAGCATGCTAAACTAGTATACTTAAAGTCTGCTAAATTTTGTGCTTAATGCACTTTAATTGTGCGGAAGTAGCGCTGAAGTCCAACTAAAGATATATTGAAGTATATTTGATATACTGAAATATACTTTCGGTAGATTTTAAATATCTTGCATTTAAAGACTGATATTATTCAAAGAAAATTAATCGCATCCAAAATAAAAGTTTTTGTTTACATAATATATGTGTGTACTGTGTATATTTATTATGCATATATAAATACACACACACATAGTTTGAAAATATTTACATGTATTTACCTGTATATATTTATATTCATATAATTTATAATATACAAATATATTTAATATATAAACATAACATATTTTTATTAAAAATACATGCATGTGTGTGTATTTATATAAAATATACACAGTATACACACATGTATTATGTAAACAAAAACTTTTATTTTGGATGCGATTAATCACGATTAATTGTTTGAGAGCACTAGAATTTTTATATCAGTTAAGTCTCGAGCGATATGTCAATAAACATGACAATATGTTTACATGCGGATGTGTGCATGTGTGCTGTCAAAACGGACCGGCTCGGAGAGTTAGCTCGTGAGATGAGGTGTATTCAATTTGAGCAGCACCACGCAGACCAATCGGCGTATGACATCAAAGTACTGCGAGAGCGATTCGAAAGCACACGGAGCCATCTGCTCTCTGTAGCTCTCGCGGTGCTTTGATGTCATACAGCGATCGGTCTGCGCGGTGCTGCTCAAATCGAACCAAGAAAGGGACTTTGGTCGAACACACTTATGGTCCCACTCTTGTGTATGAGCTTGCAACTTCTCTCTCAATCTCTCCACCCAGCCACCCAAAAAAAACTCTTTGGATCCAGACGATTCACATAAATGACATATTTTGATTCAAAACGGCGAATTTAGCTGAAAAGCGACTAGTTTGCAGGTATGTAAATATATTACTTTTTTACTAGGGAAATCTAGAGTTTTATTACCATCCATCAGTGAGATCAAAAGGCACATAAAATAAGAGCACAACACAAAGCACACACACAAAAAAACTTCCACAATTAGAGCACTGACTGACAGCCACATCAGCCAATGAGAGGACAGAGGAGGAGCTACTGAACGGTCAGAGGGGTGGGATCTACCTTATAGGCGA
The DNA here is from genome assembly GCA_021397915.2 of Tor tambroides. Taxonomy (NCBI): domain Eukaryota; kingdom Metazoa; phylum Chordata; class Actinopteri; order Cypriniformes; family Cyprinidae; genus Tor; species Tor tambroides. The sequence continues at coordinate 11,726 of JAFVLL020040882.1, forward strand.
TTCTTGGAGGACATTTCTTTCCCAAACCTAGCGGAGGGGACATGTGGCGAAGCATCTCGTACATATCAAGGTAGGATATGCGTCCACTTCACAGGGGTGAGTTCAAAAGTCACACATACAAGAAAAGGAGAGGGAAGGAGTAGTGGAGAACATGAAGAAAATGTGATGTGAATGAAAGAAAGAAAAAAAAGGAACAAAAAAGCATTGTTATCAAGGATTCTGAAGTAAGGTCAAGGGAATCTGATACCATCCTGTCTCAGAAGGATGGATGGATCACGCCTGCTTTTAAAGCTACAGGCTGCCGGTGATCCAGGGATGAAGAACATGGCATGATGGGATTGGGCTGCAGTCTGGAGCTTCTGTCCTTGCATGCTAGGACGCACCACGGCTAACCAATCAGATACTCAGGAACAAAGCTAATATTTGGTCTAATTTTAAGCAGAGCAAATAAAAGCTGCTCTAGTACATCAATATTTACGATAAGTGAACATATGGGATTAGTTTGGGATGAGGGATTTAGCATTTGGCTTTGTTTCCTGGTTACCATGGTTACCCATATTAAAATTAGTAAGGAAAGAGGGGGAGTATAATCCAATCAGACATTAGCATTTCAGGCATTTTACGGGCATTCATTTTTCACAGCACCGCCCCCTAGAGGGAAGGTGTGTAGGTTTTCAAACCTTGTATGCCACCCTATTAGGGCACTTCTTTCCTAAGCCAAGAGGGGGTGAGATTATGCGCAACAAATTGTACATATCCATATAGTGTATCCTTCCACTGTAAAAAATAAGATATTGGTTAAAAAGACAGAGTTTAATACATTTTTCCACATTCCGTCAATATCTAAAGACTTCACGCTTATTGAGATAACTTTTCTCAGCAGTGCGTTTTCAAGTTAAAATGGATTACACTGACAGAGAGGATAGGCTTCAAATCCGTTCTGCTCAAGACAGACTAAAAGTGGATGGCATGCAAAGGATAAGATTTGCATTCCTCAGCATAGACAAAGCTTGAGGATTTGATGTTAACCATGGTCACACAGTAAAATGGGATTCTTGTGACTTAAGGCTCTGAGTAAATCAGACACAGCACCAGTGGCGTACCCTCTTAAGCTGGCGTCTTTCAACCACTTAGTCTCGAGCTGTCTCATTTTTTTTTTAAAGTGGCACTAACTGCCAGCGACATCGTGTAGGAGTGATACGCACCAGGCAGCAGGGTCGTACTCAGCCCAAACACGGATGAACTCGTCAAGGTGATGAGGCCCGAGAATAGAAGCGTCACGTGTCAGGTACTCAAAGTTATCCATGATGACGGCGACGAACAGATTCAGCATCTGATGGTTGTAGGATAGAGGAAGAATTATGTAAAACAGGAGAAGAAATTCTTAGAATTATGTACAAGTAATTCTACTTGTTTTTTTAAATTACAAGTGGCGTCTTGTTGGCTAGACTTTATAGGAAGTTTGCACTCATGAAAGCTGTTTCATTTGTGCATATACATTAGTGGTCAACATTTTGGGTTAAGTTTTTATTTATTTATTTTATTTTTTCAAAAGAAAATGCTTATGTTCACCAAGGCTGCATTTATTTGATCAAAAATAAAGCAAAACAGTAATACGAATTATATGAGCTCGAATGTCCGAGCTGCTCTTTCTATACATTGAAAGCAAATGGGGACCAAAGGTTAACAAGTTAAAAATAAATCCCTAACTTGTGCATTTCATTTCAAGCATTCTGATTCTACATTAGTAAAGTAGCTTTTTGTGAGAAAGCGAGTAAATTGTCATTATTTGCTGACAATCACACTTCACAACTGTTCACAGTTCTGCTGTTCCAGAGAAGAAAGTCATAAAGGTCTGAAACAACATGAGGGTGATTAAAAGATGACAGGATTTTCATTTTTGAATTTGTGTATCTGTTTGCATTTGAGATTTGTTGCACTAACCAGGAAGGAACAAAGGAAGATGAAAGAGACAAAGTAGAAGTAAGCAAAATCACTGCCACACTCTTTTCCAGTATATCCAGAGTCATGGTCACATGGCCTTTCGCTCAAACAAGAGAGCATAATTTCATGCCAACCCTCCCCTGTAGCACTCCTGTAACATACAAACAGCGAAAGTCAGAAACTTTGGATTCACTTGCACCAATTTGTAACCGTTGCGAGAGCTGATATTTTGATTTGAACATATCAAACAAAGACTTTACCTGAACAACAACATGAGGGCCTGAAAAAATGTTTGGAAGTTATTGTGGATGTTGATAGCCGACTCCTCTGACAACATGATGTTACCAAACACCTGACCATAGAGAGACAAGCACATCAGCATTCTAATTTTGGATGCATTACAGAAAATGCAAGCATTTTTGGTGGCGATGGGCTGAGAATTACATAGTGCAATGTGTGCACTTTCCTATTGAGGCGGCATGAAAATACCTGCAGGGACTGTCTCAATAATTCAGACTGCCTGGAGGGTATGTTATAGTAAGCATCTGCAGTATTAACAAGGCCACATACATATTTTCCATAAAGTGTGACTCATGCTTATGAATTTTATAACTTTATGTCAGACAGCAGACATGCAAACAAACAAACAAACACACACACACACACACACACACACACACACACACACCGACTCACTCCAATCTACAGCTGCAATATGCACTGACAGACAGTAAAGCAAATCACAATAACCTGTCAGCCACATGCATTACAAAAGCACATCCAGTGACCATGGATGGACACAGTCTTTTAAAGTGGCATCCATATAGTAATAAAAATAATACATTTATATACTTTTCTGCCACAAATGATGCATATTAAACCCAATGCTGAGAGTGCACTTTTTATTATTCTGGAAATCACTGACCTGTCTGTCAGTTTGTAAAAACATTCTGTGCCAAGTTATGTCCAATTGTCTTGTCATAATCATCTAAAGGCAGTAAACTTTGTAACTTGTACACCTTATAAGCAAGGAATACCAGAGAGGGAGCATTTACACCCACAAGAATCTTAAATAAATAAATGACTGGATGAATGAATAGTCTTATTGACCCTAAACTTTTAAAACAGTGCACTAACAAAAAGACTGCATTTAAATTAGCAAAAATATAGGTTTCACAATTATGATTTGAAACACTCTGGAATGTCTTGCCCCACATATTTTTGTTATGAGGTAAATGCATTTCTTGCAGAATTAAAGATGTGAAATTGTCTGTGCTAATCAACAGCATGTCACATAATGTAAATAAAGCTTAACTTGAACCATGACTCTAATATGCTTACAATTCAAATCATACAAAAAATACTAGAAAGATTGCAAAAACTGGTTCAAAAGCATCTTTTACGCTGAATGATGAAGCAAACGTTGAGCTGGCAGTAGGAGTTCCAAGCGTACAGTTTGATTACATGGGTTACTGATGATGTTGCTTCCCCAGTCTTACAGGATACAATTAGCATTGATTTACAATGCAGTCCTAATCTACTAGATGGCAGACGCCATCATTTCCAACACAATCTGGGAGATTGCCTGTGCGTCCTTAAACGAGCAATCAAACTTAAAGATGAGATCCAACCGAAAGACTGGAACAATGGTTTCTTTTTCATAAATCCTATGAAGCTTTCAGATGGAAAAACACCACCTGCCCATGCAAAACAGCCTGTCCTTTTTACACAGAAGACTGTGGTCATTCAATGAGCCCAAGATCAATAATCTATCACGCTAAAGCTGTAAACGTTAAGTGAGATGATTGTAGCAGCTGTGGTGATGAGATCTCAGATGGAAAGGTTGCATAAAGGGTAACATTCATGAGTCTTTTAAAGCTCGGTTGATCTCACCTGCATCCCAATGATGGCGTATATGAAGAAGAGCATTGCAATGAGGAGACACACATACGGCAGAGCCTGAGGACAAAATACAGTTATATTACAGACAAACAATTGTCTTGAACTGTTGACAATGTTGTCTAAGCTGTCCAAGTCAAGTCAAAGGTCAATTTCTGACCTTAAAGGACTGAACAAAGGTCCACAGCAGGATGCGAATGGTGTAGCCCTGCCGGAGGAGTTTAATGAGACGAGCGGCCCGGAAGAGTCTCAGGAAACTCAGATTAATCCTCTTATCCTGGATACAAGCAGAAAGAGAGATCAGAGATGCACCACTGGAACTGTATTTAAACCCGAGACGAGGACACATCCTCAATCAAGTCAGTGTCAGCAAAGGCCCCTGTTAGATCTGTTAAGTTTATTGATAAGGTATTAAAACTAGTTAGTCTCATGCAGGACAATGTTGTTGATAGTCTCGTAATAATGCATGAATAGTCTTGCATGAACATGCTTTTAAATAGAAATAAACAAATCCGTCAGGGATGGGCAGCATGACCACAGTAAGATATTATATCACGGCAGGGTTATTGATGGTAACTAAAACTAAAAAATAATAACAATAATTACTTGAAATACTTACTACTTAATAATTACTTTTTATACGGAATTTAGTAGACACAAACCAATGAAAGATTATTCATAATTGACCTGAGAAACAAAGACCTACGTTAAAAACAAAACTTCACAGTATATGGCCCATATACATACTACCCATCCCTAGTCTTTCAATACTGGAAAAGGGGGAAAAATAGGGAAAATCTGTTCATCACTGTGAATAAATCTCACATACCAAAAACAACAACAACAAAAAACCCTTTGCATCTCAGCATGGTGCTGGATTGAACCGAGTCTTGATCTCAGCAGGTATAAAGGTGAGCATTCAAGATTAGGATAAAGACGTTCGACAGGAGGACAGGTTTGGACACAGACAGGCAGTGCAGGAGCGATGAAGCCACTTACCATCTGCGCAGTCCGTTGGGGAAAGGAAGGGGACAGGTGCCAACAGAGATTTAGCATGGAAATAAGAGTCACAGTGAAATCGTTAGGAGAGGCCGGAGTCCGTCTCTGACACGCAGAGACGCAGCTGTCAAAACTCATTGGTGGAGATCTCCGGATTGTCATCTTCAGCAGATGATTTGCTCTTATAACAGGTTGAATGATTAAGGGCTGAACCAAATTCATTTGAAATCATCTAGTGAGCTAAATGTGGTTTAAAAGTGCCCATATTTTATTCATGATGTATTATATTTACTTTTACGTGCAGTGCTATGTATTTTACATATAGAAAAGCTAAAGAAATTTCATTGATTTTTTTGAAATCCATGACTTTTAAAAATTTTTTAATTTCTTTGGTTTTCCATGGAACCCTGTCAAACTGTCCCCATGATTTTAACCACAGACAAACTGAAAGCAGACTAAAACTGCAACACACATGCGACAAAAAATAAACGCTGAAAGCTCACAAAGAGACAAAGTTAAGCTTTTAGAGGTTCTCATCTGAAACATCCACTGCAGAAAGTTATATTATTTATAACATTTATCATATGTGTGTTGAGATTTAAAATGATTTTATTTAAATACCCTTGAATTTTGGTTCTCAAACGCTTTGATGACTCACCTTGATCTCAGTAACCAGGATGTCAGTGATGCTCCCCAACACAGTAACAAAGTCAAAAATATTCCATGCCTCCTTCAGGTAGTTCTGCACACATTTAGAAAAACATAAAACTACAACAATTAAAAACTAATTACACCACAAACATCTTAAACAGTATCAAAAGCATAATATCAAATACATTAACATTAACAAAACCACAGGTTCAATAACCTTGGGTTAATAAGCTTCCCTCTAATATACCTCATTTTAGCCAAAATCCAAATGATATAAATCATAAAATTCGAAAGAAATTTACAATGAGTATAATTTACTAAAATTATCTATCTATCTATCTATCTATCTATCTATCTATCTATCTATCTATCTATCTATCTATCTATCTATCTATCATAATGACTGATTTTATATATGTGTATATATATATATATATATATATACACAAACACATACACATAATACACTAACACACACATACATAAAAATATTTAAAATATTAACTACTAACAAATTGCTAAAATTCTTATATTCTATTTAACATCAAAATGAATTGCTACAACAGTTTCATCATTTGTAAAAACTGAGTACTATTATTTATTATATTTACATTTTTTAAGCTTAAAAATCATGCTTTCTCAAACTAGCTCAAAAGCAAGTTATGAGCTTTAAAGGAATAGTAATAGTTCCAAACCTGTATAAGTTTCTTTGTTATGTTGAACACAAAAGAAGATAATTTGAAGAATTTTGAAGAACCAAACAGTTGTTGATCCCCACTGACTTCCATAGTAGGGAAAGAAATACTATGGAAGTCAATAGGGGCTATCAACTGTTTGATAACCAGCATTCTTCAAAATATCTTCTTTTATGTTCAAAATAAGAAAGAAACTCATACAGGTTTGGAAAGATATGAGTAAATGACAAAATTTTTATTTTTTTGGTGAACTATCCCTTTAAATTCAGTTATAATGTTGCATTAAAAGGCAGGTGCTGTAGACGGTAATTTAGCGCTTTTCAGCAGAGCTGAATTTTTTTTGAATGAATTAATTATAATTACCCCACTTTAACTCTGCACTTATTCCTTGGAGAGCTCTTTTGCCATTTTAGATTTAGTTTAAGTACGGACCATTTTTACTTGTGAAGACACAAGTCCTTTTTAAAATCTTTTACAATTCTAGTGAGGACAATGTGGCTCTTACAAATATAGAGAATCATAGACGCACAAACTCAGGCAGACTGAAATGCAGACATTGGTGATCTTTCATGGCAGGACAGTCTGTCACGTGTCTTAGCCTTGGGTTCATGCCTCTCCTGAATGGAGCAAAGATTAGTCGACTGCTGCTAGACATGGATCCCGGACAGAACATGAGCAAAACCCATTCATCAACCCTGAGCTCCGAACAGGTGGAGGTAAACGCAAGCGTCACACACCAGAAAAGCTCTTAATAAATGAGCCTCATAAATGGAAATGGAGCTTGAGATGAGACCTTCTGCTGCAGGTCAGACCAGCCAGCACTGAAGAGAGATTTATGATGCATTGCACACACCCCTGCTCATACTGTAAACCCAACCACACACTTCTCACCCACTGGGCCATCATTAGCCTCTCCCCGATTTCACAGTTCTTGCACTGCTGACAGCCTTGAGGGCTGGTCAATCAACCAACAGGGCTCCACTTTTCACTCAAATCAGTCATTCATACTCTTACTTTATTCAGCTCCTCTCAAATTTGAATCAAACTAGTTTTGAGTTTTTACCATCAGCAAAAAGTCTGGTCCACTTTGCAATTTATTCTACCCAATTAGACAGCAAAATGTATGTGCGGTAAGCATTGCAGATAAGTATGTTTTTATTTATGCTTTTTTATTTATTTTAAAATGGCAGATTTCCCAGGTTTCCCACTCCAATAAACCAAAGTCCCAATGCATGGTGTCTTGTTGACTATAACTATGAGTTAATCAAGTTTATCAAAAAGGTTCTACCAGTTTAAATATGAACTGCGTTGATAACAGAATACTGGAAGACAAAAAATGTTACGTGGTAAAGCCTTGAAATTACTAAAGTGCAGTGTTTTTTTTTTTGTTTTTTTTTGTATTCTGACTGAATTTTCACAGTTTTGCTGTATGTATTTGTGCTATACGTGGACCGAAGGACTAGTTTAGTATCAAACACTGATTGTAATGATAAAATATAAGTAATATCAGAGTCTCTCCATTCTCACCAGAGGGCCGAAGGCAATGACCTTGAGAATGCACTCCAGCGTGAAGAGAGCCGTGAAGATGATGTTCAGCCACTTCAACATGTCCTCATACGGTTTAGGAGCATCATGGAACTACAGAAGAAGAAAAAACACAGAGAGATAGTGACTCACTCTGCACTCACTCAAATATTCAAAAGAGCTGTAAAACAGGCTTTCAGGAGTACAAAATTAGAAATGACGTATTCATAACTGAATATTCACGCACATCATTTCATATGCAATATTCAGCATTGTTGAACCTCAATCTGTGTGATGGAATGGCTCAGCGTTTGTCTACAACTTTGGCACACTTTTCAAAATAAGGATTCCAAAAGGTGGTTCACAGCGATGACACAGAAGTTTCATTTTTGGTTCCCCAAAGAACAAATCAGCAAAGAGTTCTTAAAAGAACCATCTTAATGTGAGGAACATTTTAAAAATTAAATGAAAGAACCTTTTGTTCAGTGGAAAGATTCTGTGGATGTATTGGATATAATTGGACATTAACGTCTAATAGTACATTTTTCTTTTGTAACTGTCTGTTGATGACAGCTGTTTTACCTTCATCATGAGGACCACTGTGTTGAGTGTTTCAGCACTCTAGAGAACCAAAAAGATAATGTCAGTAAGATGATAAAACAAGATGATCATTAAAATGTTTTTTTTTTCTTCATTTTAACCCTTTGATGCACTGTGTCCACCACAGTGAACAGACTTTTAGAAGTCATTTTAAGCATCCAAAACTACAAAGTGTTTCCCATAAACTGAAAATGGTTGATGAAAGTATATTTTAAAATACTACTACTACTACAAAAATAATAATAAAATTTTGAAAGATTATATTCTTGTTTAAAAGTAGTGATGAAATGGAAATTGAGATGATCTTTTCTCGTCTTCTGTGATACATATCTGAGTGAATTTTTTTCAAAACATAGAACAGAACTTGATTTTGCCATTCAGGTGATTTTTGAAAAAATAGTGATAAGTAATGATAAAAGATAAAATAAGGGTAATTATTCTATAATAGACACTTTAACATTCCATTAAAAAAATAAGAATAATTTGATTTCACTGTGAAGATTACATCCTTGTCCATAAAAAACTCAAGTAGGAATGCATAGATATCACAGAGTACCAGACTGAATGTTAAAAAAGGATTTAAGTTAAATGTGAAAAAGTTTCTGGATTTTCTGCATTGCAGTTTTTTTCTTAACCAAGGATGTTTTTTTCTATGAAAACATGGAGTTAAATTTTAGAAAGCAGAGAGTGGAGAGGAACACAGATTACACCAGAGAGAGTTGAACAAGAAGAGAAACTCAATCTTAACAGACAAAGGAGAAAGAGATCAGAGTAATAAAACCAGCATTGAGTGTCTCTGTGTGGACTCACGTTGGCCAGCCCTCTCCTGTAGAGACAGTGAACAGGGTCAGAAAGGCCCACAGGACGTTGTCATAATGGAAATCATACTTCTTCCACTCGCGCGGCTGTGTCATGGCCAGTCCATCACTGCCGTACTCCAGGAACTGACCCCTGAGTACAGACACATCAAAATCTAACTTGGTCTTTTTTTTACTATTTACTTTGTTTTTCTTCCTGCTTGGATTCCTTCTTTCTTCCTTCCAACTTCCTCTCTTTTACTTCCTTCTGTCCTCTTTCTCCTGCCTTTCCTTCTTTCTTTGCTCTCCTTCCTTTCATCTTTCCTTCCTTCCATTCACTCCTTCACTCTTCCTTTCATTTTATTCTTTAGTCTTACCTACCATACTTCCATTCATTCACTTGTCATTTCCATTCCTTTTCTCTCCATTCATTCATTTTCTTCCCTCCCTCCCTCAATCCATCCCTCCCACTATCCATCCATCATGCAGAATATATCCCGACAGTCGAGCCAGAGCACAGCTGTACCTGCAGTCCTTCTCCAGGGCTTTGGACTCGTCGGTGCAGTGAAAAAACTTTCCCTTGAAAAGCTGCACAGCAATAACCGCGAAGATGAACATGAAGAGGATGTAAACGATGAGGATGTTGAGCACATTCTTTAGAGAGTTCACCACGCAGTCAAACACGGCCTGGGGACACACAAACAGCACAAATCAGATCTCCTGCAAACATCTTCTGGAGGGGACGGCCTTGCTGCCACATGCAGACAGTAATGCACACCTTCGTTAAATCCATCTGTGAAGAATGTGTCATTGTGTGTTAATGTCACCAGACCCTCGTGAAAGGACACAACTTCACTAATTGTAGGCTGTGGCAAAGTCTTAATTGATTACTGCTCCTCTCGCTTTACATGACTGCACTTAGGCTGAGGATAAAACAGGAGTGGGGGGGATGTGTAAATCTTCAAATTTTTCTGTCATTTCTGCTCATTTAATTTCCTCAGGGTATCATTATTAGCACTGAGTAGTATATATTTTTTCGGCATTAATGCTAATAAGATCTCCGTAGGCGGGATAAATGTCTCAGTGGCCCTGGGAGGATTTATCTGTGCATTAGTATTGTAACTAAACTAAACTGCAATTTTATTTTTTAGTCTATTATTTGCTCTAATGCCACTGGTGACGAATCTTCAGCCAAATGAATAAATGATGGTGTGAAATGTAAGTTTAAATGTATAATTTAGCCATGTAATGAGATAACAGTGAGTGTCTCTAAAACGATTTGTTTGTGTGCCTAAGTGTGTGATTTGATTAGAGAGAAAGATGCAGCAAGGCTGTTAATGTGGAGGTCTACACAAGGGGCATCCCTGCTTGTAAAATGTCCACACAAACAAGCACAGTAACACACATAATGTACCTAGGGAAACACTGACACAAAAACAGAAAACACTTGTTATTCTGACTTAGATGAACCAATTTAAAATGTCATTTATCTTTTACATTTTTATATTGAACAGCACTATCTGTGCATTTAGAATAGCATACTAGGCATCACTTTCATTATTCATGGGTTACCTAGATGACTAAATTTGCCAGAAAAAGTAATACACAACCAGGCCAAAAAATGCAGAGAATACCACATCCCACAATTCATTTTGACTTGACTTTCTATTTCCATTGTGGTCAATCTCCTTACTTGCTAATTATTTGAGCAGACTGCCAAGATTTCAACTGACTGAATGATAGACCGGAACTGATAGATTTGCTATGAGTTCTAATGAATGATAATCTTTCAATTTGGTGTATCCGATCATATGTGACCCATGCTGGCAAACCGAGTCCGAATGAGCAAATTTCCAAAATTGTGTTCTTTTTTATTTTCACATTCTCTATTAAAATACATTCAAAATGATATATGACTTGCTGGAATCAGATACAACTGAGCTACAACCGTTTGAAGGCAGCAAAGTTGATTTTGAGAAAAATAGAGTTAAAGTTTTCTAAAGATTCCAAAGCAAAATCATCAGGCAACTTTGCATATTTTCCTCCAATTCTTTTCTTAATAATAATTACTATATTATTAATCCCAATATAGCTATTTTTTATTTTATCTTTGTTATTAAAAATAAGAAAAAAGATGCAAATAAACAGTAGTTTAATCAAGAGCAGCAAGTGATTCCGTTTTTTTCTTTTAATGTTCGATTAACATTGAGACAGATCTATGTTAAGACCTACTGTGATGCATGGATCGAATATAATGTTACACATTATATTATAGAATATATTATATTATAGAATATAATGTTAATGTTAATGATTTTTCCCCAACCATTAACTAAACGTTCATGTAAGACATAACAGATTATGTTTGTGTGAATCTCGTCAAGACATATTTTGCAATAATGTGCTTTATAAGGAGATAGGGAGACGCGCTTTGAAAATGTCAGTCAGTGTGATCGTTTTGTTTTCATCAGCATGGGTTTGAAAATCATATTTTACTGGTTTTGACTCATGTCATCGAGAATTCAACATGAATATTCACAAAGCTGGAATGCTGCGCTTTGCAACAATAGACCTACAACTTGTGGTGAGAAGCAGCAGCAGGCATCTAGAAGTGAGCAGAGAAAAATGTACTCCTCTCAGAAAACATACAAATAAAGATCATTTTAGATGTTTAATTACTATTTGGAGCATTGGGATCACCAGAAGATAGCTTAATTAACTCATTTTTGTGAAAACCTCAAATTCGACCAAAACTGACATTTTTCACTTCTTTTGCCTTTAGCTCAAAATTAGAATTAGACCTTGCACATTCCGACTCATTTTGCCAACACGGGTCACATATAATTTTTAGGGCTGTCAAAATTAACACAAATTCATTTTAACAGCACTAATTTTATTAATGCGCGATTAACGCAGCGCGCATTTTCTGTTTGACCCATGGCCTAGCCCGTAGTTGGAGAAATGGATGGAGATGCTGACAGTGTTGCCAACTTAGCGACTTTTCAGACCCCTTTAGCAACTTTTTTTTTTTTTTTCAAAAAGCGCCTAGCGACAAATCTTTAGGGTTTGCCAAACCCTTATTTAGTTTCTGAGACTCACCGGTACTGCCACACGAGCGCGAGGTCTCTCTTTCCCACTGTGCACACTCTCTCTGCATCTGCTCTGTTCAGCGAGCGGCGGAGAGGAGCAGCGCTTTCAGTTAAAACACATATTATGTTGCTTCTCTAATTTTACATGGAAGTATAGCTGAAATCACAGCACAGTTATTGTCTTTATCTTATGTGTAGCCTATTTGATTTTATCAGACGATGGCTCGATTATAAATCAGGATTTTTGTGCAGATTAACATCTTGGAAGGGAGAGCTGGTTATGTCTTAATTGGTCGCGTTTCAGTCACTATTTCATATTAATTTGGTTGTCTGACAACAGAAACAGTAAAATATAACAATGAAAACAGTTTTATTGAGAATTTAGCTGCATCAAAATACAGTAGGCTATGTGGGCACAGAGAGGCAAACAAATGTAATAATAAATAATAAATATACATTTTGCATGTTCAGAAGAAGTAAGCTGCCCTGTTCTGCGAAAATGTAAACAGGTTTGTGTAAGTAAATTGCTCAGTGCAAAGAAAGAGAAGTAATGGGAACCTGGTTTTTCTATGTTCTTTTTTGCATGGAAAAACATCTATGACCTCTTGTCTAGTCTTCATGCTCTATGTAAACTATGGTTTCATTAATAATAAACATATATTGCATAAAGCATCCATATTTGTCCATGCCCATGTTGATTAGAGTATTAAAAACTTGAAAATTATTAATGTAAGGTACACTTAGAACAGATAAAAATGTGGGATTGCGTTGCGATTAATCGTGAGTTAACTCACGACAATCATGCGATTAATTGCGATTAAATATTTTAATCGATTGACAGCCCTAATAATTTTATAACTAAAACCACCTAATTCCACTTGCATGCTCTCAGAGGAGTAAGATAAGAACTAAGCAGGCTAAGATCCAGACAGTAGGAAATTACCTTGAGTTTAGGCAAACGTTTAATGGTCTTCAAGGGCCTCAGGACTCGAAGGACCCTTAGGGACTTGATGGTGTTGATGTCCTTGCCTTTAGTTCCTCTGTAAGGAAAAAGCAATGACTTAAAGACATTTAGAACACGCCTGCAATCACACATTTTAACAGACACTTGATACGTTTTGATGTCATCTGCCAGCACATGCATGCCTGAATTCAATTCAATTACATTGTAATGAGCTAATCACTTCCTCCAGCCCATCATGTAATTCAGAATTACATTAGCTAGAGGTTATTTGGTTAGTAGAAAGCATGCCTTTGAGGGGAGGTTATTCTACAGAAACAAACCTACCTCTAAGACTGATGATAAATATCATTTAAAATTGAATATTTCTGTAAAATAACAATCATTCACCAGAAAAAGATACAAAGAAACAATCCATTCAGCAGGGATGGTCTCTTTGTGGTAAAAACCACAGTTGGCCAAGTCATATTCTGATGCTGGAAAGCTAAAAAAGGCCATTTTTACAATTATTGCTCTTGGAAAACTCGTCACTGTGTTGCTAGGGTGTTGGTGGTGGTTGCCAGGGTTTTACAATCTGGTTTTCTGCAAGTCTAAGACATTTTTCACTTGTTTTATAATCCATCAGGCAAGGTCAATAACTGCAAACCAACAATGAAGTTTAATACTTTTTTGTAGCTGAAATCCCTAACCTAAAGTATAAATGTTCATAACAGTGATGCCTGCCTTAGAAGGAAACATTAATAAAGTTAACTGAACAGAAAATAAATCGTATTAAAGTTTGAATAATCAATGCCGGTTTGTTGTTCGGGTTCCATACAGTTTAACTTCGTTAAATGAAGTCACTAAAGACAGTCAACATCAATGACACACTGAATGATTAGTTTTCTGAATGTTACAGCTGCTGTAAGGCAGGTTCACAATGAATGGCATTTGAAATTACATAGTTCAACAGAATGGAACTCATCTGAAAAGATAAGAAAAGGCTATTTTAAAACTCTTTTACTCTAAACTTCAAGAACAACCTCCATTTAAACCTTGTTTAATCCAAAAAAGTGGTCCTTTCTGACTGGGATACTGAGATAGTTCCTTGACAGCTGAAATAGGCTGTCAAGCTTCACTAAGATAAGCTTTTTCTGTGTGTCTTAAAAACATTCATTATTTAAAATACAAAACTTCAAATGCTCGGCATAGCAAATAAGCATGAGTGAGTACACGTCCTGATACTAAAGGAAAAGCCAGGTTTAGGGAGTCATAGCTTAGCTCTGTGATTTGTCTGCTTACTTTTTCTCTCCCATAAGGAGTTGGGACTCTATCACACTGGCATGCAATGTCCATGCAATATCTGTCAGTCTCACAACACACCCCAGGGGTGCATGTGGATCTCTGCCCAATGAGACACTCAACTATACTCCCATAGATTTCAGAGGACCATCTGTCTCCAAGCACCCATCACACAGGTCCAGTGCTGAAGTGGTTCTGCCTAATGTTTGTGACAGGATAAAGCCACCTGATGCACCCTGATACAAGGGTCAATCACATGTCTGACTCAAGTTTAAGCCTAAAATTAAAAAAACAACAACAATGTATATTGTGAAAAGTGCTATTCAAATAAACACGAATTGAACTGAAAAAGAAATTATTTAAAAATTAAGATTATAATTGACATTGTATTTGTGATAATTAAGCAAATTTTTACCAAATATTTTATTAATTAATAGGGGAATATTTTGTGGTAATATTATTTTTCAATTTGTATTGATTGATTGATTGACAAATTTGTGGAAACTAATTTTGATCATCAAATTATCTAAAATTCAGTAAAACATACTTTTCAGAACAACAAATATTTTAATGATTTATATTTCATAATGTATTTTGTTATCTATCTATCTATCTATCTATCTATCTATCTATCTATCTATCTATCTATCACAACAAGCAGTTTACTTCCGCAGAACGTCTGATGTCCGATATGCAGGGTTTTTTTTTTTATCAATGAATATAATTTAATAGCAATTATCAATAGCAATTCAGCTTTTGTTTGACTGTTAGCATAAAGGGTGGCTGTCCTCTGGAAACAGTAGGAGTAGTAGTTTCTATAAGCCCTTGCAAAGGTCAAAGGTCAAGTCATTGGGTAAAAGTAGGTCCATCCTCTTCTACAAAGGCTGAATGAGTGGAAGATTTGAAAGGTTGTGAGTTTGGAGTGGTCCGTGGGGAGGTTGGGGGGGGGTAAAGTGTATGTTTTTATAGATATAAAGACTGTCCCCACCTGGTCACGCTTTGCTGCGATCTGACGAGGAAAACCGATGAAAAACCATGCACATGTACACAAACATAGAAACACACACATAATAAGCCGCGTCACAGACATAGAATAAGCAGTAAATGCAGATTAAATGAGATCAGAACGGAAGAGAGCTGTCACTGAGTGGAAACACTGTGGAAGGACGAACAGCAAAGAAAGATTAAAAAGCATCAAAGCAACTCCAGCGCACAATAAAACATTACAATAATCAAAGACATGATGCAGTGAGGGATTATTAATTACTGTTTGTTTGTAACATCTCTGCAAGACAAATCACTTTGAGCAGTAAATATAGAAACGTCGCAACATTGAACTGTGATAAAAATCACAAAAGTGAAAAGGTTTCAGACTGCCAAATGTCACACACACACACAAACACACGCACTATAAGAAAGTACATACATGAAGGTTCATGCAAGTCCTTGTGATAGGTGCTGATTGTGTACAGCAAGCGAAATATATTTGATTCTTAAAAATGTAAAAATAAAAGGTGTGTAAGTCATAACTATCTTTTCCTTAGTAGACAGTTGGTATGTCTTTTATCTTACAGCAGTGAGTGTCATTCTGTATTTCTTAGAAATTACATTTAAAATATGCATTATTTTGGGCTTCCTTATGAATACGGACTAAATAATGAACAATTGGCAAGTAGTTTATTTACTTGCTGAAGTGTATCGAGTTTAAGAATTCATGCCCAATCGTGGTCCACAGAAGTGCAGTCTCACAAATTTTGCAAATGCATTGCACTGGTCGAGCGATTCCTTATCCACACAAACACACACTCATACTCAGGCAGATACACAGGAAGCAGGTAATAACAAGTGCGTACCCCATGAAGCTCCTGAAAGCAACGCAAGCGAGAGGAAAGGACAGGGCAGATAAAGAAAGTGTGAGAGAGAGAGACAGAGAAAGAAAAGAAAGATGGATGGAAAAAGAAAAAAAATAAATGAGAAACATTAAAGCCCACACGACACAAGCTTGCTATCAACCACTGAAGAAGAGCAGAGGAGAGAGAAGAAGATTATAGCACAGTTAAAGAGAGACAAACAAGAGAATCAGAAAGAGCAGAACACAATGATATACATTTATAATCAATATACAACAGTGCATACAGTATATACAATTTGAAACAAAGAGTGAAAGGTGTCCACAGCTGAACAAATGCCTAGATATGCTGTAGTGCCACCGTCGGAAGCACAGATGCCAACCGGAGCTGATGGACAATTTCTACGCTACTGAATAATACAGCTGCAAACTCACACAGAACGGCTGGTCTCAAAAGCTGAGCAGTTTTCTATCACCTCTTTTTCAGCTATTTTAAAGCACCCCAGGGTCCTTCTGTCAACTGTAGAGGTGGAGTGAGACAGCTGAGCATCTGCACATGACAACTAAGAGGATTCAGCCACACTCAAACTAGACCTTGCATTTATTACACAAATCACACATGCGCTGTCAAACCGAGCGTGTGCATTTATGTTTGCCTTGCAGAGGAAATTGTATCCACCAGGCTTTATAAAATACATTACTGTTGTGGGAGGTTGCAAGGGCATTGCTATGAAGGAATTTCCTTTGTGGCTCAAGCACCCAAGACTCTAAAATATTAAGGTATCTCGATATGGCTCAAGTCCCTACTTTAAAGAAACAGTTCACCGAAAAATGAAACTTTGCTGAAAATTTACTCACACTCAGACCATCCAAGATGTAGAGTTTGTTTCTTCATCAAAACAGATTTGGGTAAATCACTTGTTTGCCAAAGGATCCTCTGCAGTGAATGTGTGCTGTCAGAATGAAAGTCCAAACAGCTCATAAAAACATCACAATAATTTGGCTTCTGTCCAATCTACCAGTCCATAATCCATAACAATCCTTCCTTCAGTGAAAAGTTCCATCCCTCTGTTGTCCTTTCACATCAAAATCCATGGGAAAGGTATATTCAGATATATATTTTTTAACTGTTGTAAACTGTTGTTTACATTTGTAAACAATGCTTAGTCTGTGCATATTTCTCTCCTGATTCAGACAAAATGACTTTTTCCATTGGAGAATGCAATATTATGGACAGATGACTCAAATTTTAGCTGGAAACAAATGCTGGTTTCAAGTTAAATGCG
The DNA here is from genome assembly GCA_021397915.2 of Tor tambroides. Classification (NCBI taxonomy): domain Eukaryota; kingdom Metazoa; phylum Chordata; class Actinopteri; order Cypriniformes; family Cyprinidae; genus Tor; species Tor tambroides. The sequence goes on from JAFVLL020040882.1 coordinate 29,301, forward strand.
TCTTGATGGATGTATTATTCACTTCTTGAGGCATTAATTGATGTCATGTGGATTACTTGTGGATTATTGTGATGTTTTTATCAGCTGTTTGGACTCTCATTCTGACGGCACCCATTCACTGCAGAGGATCCACTGGTGAGCAAGTGATGTAATGTTAAATTTCTCCAAATCTGTTATGATGAAGAAACAAGCTCATCTACATCTTGAGGTTGAGTAAAGTTTCAGCAAATTTTCGTTTTTAAACGAAAAATACCTTCAATGCGAGTCTATTTTATTTATATGTGAGTGGATTTTATTGCTGTTTTATCACCCATCAGTTGAAAATCATGAATTAATTCAACTAGAAGAGTAACATCACATTTAGGAAATCATTACTAATTATCATGGGTGGATCAGGAACAATAAGAATTAAAAGCAAACTGCTGGGAAATGTGTCTTCTCTCCAACTGTCTGGCTCAGCTCCTGTGGGAAATACTAAACCCGAATCATTAGCACAGGTGTGCGCGCTATAAACAATCCTATTATGAGCTTAAAAAAACAGATGCAAGTTAAACCGTTCAGTTCCGAAAACCAAACTACACACAGATGCCACACTTCCCCTCATCACAGAGCTCCATCTCACATCAGATACTAAACAGCAGACAGTCACATCCTGTTTCCGTCATTTTCGACTGAATGCTCTCTTGCTGGATTTGAACTGACAGTCTGCTCTTCTGACCGCTCTGTCTGCTCCACTCTGACAGAATTACAAAGAAAAAGCCACTCACGAGCAGGCGAAGGCCACCAGAGCACCGGTGACTACAATGAAGTCCAGTATGTTCCATGGGTCCCTGAAGTAAGACCCAGGATGCAAAAGCAGTCCAAGATCGATCATCTAGATGGGAGATGAAAAAAACTGGTAAACAAACATGTATTAATTCTATTAAGCAAGGATACATTAAATTGACCAAAAGTAACATTCATGGTGTTACAAAAGGTTATATTTCAAAATATGGTGTTCTTTTGAACTTTCTAATCAATAAAGAATCCTGGAGAATAAGTATCAGTATCAACAAAAACATTAAGCAGCACAATGTTTTCAAGTTCAAGTTTAAGTTTTTTAATTTAATAAACTGATTAAAAATTAAAATCCAAATTATTTAATATTGCACAATTCTAAAAATAGATGAAAGGTGATTTTATTTACCTTTATAACCATCTCAAACGTGAACACACCAGTGAAGACATAATCCAGGTATTTCAGCACCTGAGGCAACCACAAGAAATAAGCAGTTATTTTTTGTATTTCTGCAGTCCCACAAACCGTCTGAGCAAAAGAAAGTGGATGATGCCATAAATACTATCAATATCTCAGCATAAACTATAGTGTTTGGCCCCACTACAGTTATGATTCAGCGAGTAATTCAATAATCTCCAAAACAGAATAGACATGATGTACATTGTATTTTTTGAGAGACAAAAATAGATGTTTCAAATAAATACTCAAGTTTTTTTTCTCTCTTTCATTCCTCCCACACGAGCAGCTGGGAAAAATTGGGTGTAAGCAGTGATTCATTGGACAAGCCGATCAGGCGCAGTGAAACAATTGGAAGGAAAAGACAGTGGACTATGGGATTCTTGCAGACATGTTTACACGTAATTCTCTGTAATTCAGAGAGCAATGTTAAATAAGCTACGCTTATGGGCTAATGCGGTGGCACTGGGTGCTTAACGGGCTCACGGGCTGTCCCGAAATAAAAATATGGTGCAAAAGCCAGTCAGTGGGGCTAGTGACAACCCTCAGCATGACAGCTCAGACAAGGGCTGCCATACTGCCCTACAGGACTGTTCTTGAGTTATGTAGACACCACTGATGTCATAACCCCAGCTTGCAGTGAAAGGCAGTGATAATGAGATCAGCGTTTGCTGGATTTTATAAATAACATTGAATAAATGGACACTATTAAAAAAAAAATTATATGAAAAAGACAAACATTTTATAACTTACATAAAAATAAAACATATACATTGGCTTTTTCAGACTTGGAATTTACAGATTTTAAATTTTCCAGGTAAGTCTGTGCGTCTTACATCATTGCGCGGGGCATTGGCCTGCACAGGGTCTTCAGCAGCGAGGGCGATGCTGCTCATGGTGATGACTGTGAGAATACACATCTCAAAATACCGTAGGTTCACTACATAATGACACAGCCGTCTCACCCTGTGGAGACAACATCGAAACACAACACTTATTCACAATATTTAGCAGGTACCTTACAACTAAATTCTAATTCTGAAAAAACTGAGTCAAGTAATATATGTATTGCGTATTTAAAATCTCTCCTCAAGAGTTTTCTGGAACATAGTAGTTGAGGTTTGACTCACGGGTTAGTTGGACCGAACACAAACATGGAGCTGTATGGCAGAATGTGTTTGGGTACATTCTGATTTAGCTCATCGAGATCCTTCTTTTCCTCGTTCAGCAGTAGACTGTCACCATCAATGTTGTTCACTGTCAAACAGATGATCATTAGAGCAAAGATGAGGAGAGAATGTCACAAGTGTCAAATAAACATTCAATGCTGCCTTCTTTTAAGCGGTGCTGGTTTTTCAAAAATGATTATGTAGTTAGTAGATAATACTTAAAGGGATAATGCAACCAAAAATGAATATTCTGTCATCATGTATTTAACCCTCATGTCACTCAAAACACTTTTTCCAATGTGGAACATACAAGGTGTAATTTAGCATAATGCCTAAGCTGCTGTTATGCTGAACTTATTTTATTTACTTATTTTTATTAGGGTTGCATGGAACACTTTTACGGTGACAGCTTGGACATATAAAAAATGTATATATTCAAAAAACACTATGGGCCAATTTGACTAAACAGGGCAAATTAGCGCGAGAGCGCAATTCCAATACAGCACAGTAAGATGGGTGTGGAAATTTCTGCGGGTGATTTACTAACAATGTGCAAATTAAAGGAAACAGACGCAACATCTCATTTACATATCGACCAATTCAATAAACCAAGTTCAGCGCAAATTAGCGTAGTCACAAATAAAGAATAAAGAAATAAAGAAGCCACATTCCGTTGAAAAGAACAGGAGGCCAAAAAATTAAGGTTTGCTAGAAGTTTTGATAGAGCTGGTATTGCGTGACTCCTAGTTGAGGGTTCCAAGTGGTCTTTTATTTCCTGAAGCAAATTAAAAATAACATGGCTTGGCAAACGATATGATATGAATATGAAATGTGTTCTTCTGGCATTCAAAATAATAGCGTGGAAAAAACCCTCTCCTTTCTACCACACGCGCTCTGTTCTCTGCAGTGCCTCCACCTACCAACAATAATTGCAGCCATTTCAAGTGCAAAATAGTTTAAGACATGCTTTTTTGGGGCGTTAAATAATGGCGCAAATGCCAGTAATTTGACAAGCGCACGCGTTGCGTGATTCATTTGAGTACTCTCCTCCTATAACTTTTGCGTCTGAAAGGGAAACTCCTACAAATGCATAGTCAATAAGGTCAGGCGCAAAAGTAACTGTGTCCATGCCTTTTCAGCACTAATTCGTCACTGCGCGTCTTTAACACCAAAAGACGCTTTGCGCTGGGGCAAGCTGTTAGTAAAACTGGCCCTATATATGATTCATTATTTTAAAAAATCACTAGTCGAATTATTCAATGAATTTGTTATTTTTGGCACAATGTGCTCAAATTATTCAAGCAGGAGATGAAAAAATACTTACTGGGAATGACTGTAGTCTCTCCTGGTGGGGCAGTTATGGTGACAGGGATGTTGACTCCAGTTGGGCCCACTCTGGTGCTGTTTTTTAGATTATCTTTGTCCTCTGGCTTCTCTTCAGTTGGAGACTGGAGAGGGCTGGTGGCTTGGCTGTCTGTTCCTGTTGGTCTGCCCCTGTAATATCAAAAACCTATTAATCTGAGCGAAAATATATATATATACAAAATACATACACAATATATCTCAAAGTGGTGCCTAATGCTTTGTGAAGTACATGCAGATCAAAGCAACAATGAAATTATAGGAAAAAATGCCATGACTGATCATGCACTCAATGTCAGTATATTCCGAATGTTCGTGGCTTCAAAATGTCTCACGTAAAATTATGAATGACAGTGCATTATAAAACAAGACATCAAAGTAATGTCACTTATATTAAAGAAAAACAGACTTTTCAAACAACACATTAAAAGATGTTTGAAAGATTTTAATTTCTAAAACAATAGATATACTGTTTAAAATGAAGAATAAATGTATTTGGACACTTTGTGGTTATCAAACATTAGTGGAACACATTCAGAGTTCATGTGACAAACTATACCGTGGGAACTTGAGAAATGACTTAATAAATGCACTAAAAATCACCCTGGAACAAGCTGTTTAAAAGACATGCAAAAAAGTTCATAATTGTGAAGTTTTGAGAAGCTCTCGAATAATTTATTTGCAGCTGGCACTTGGTTTAATATTTTGTTATCTAAATGCAATATTTAAAGGTCCCACATTGTACACCTTTCTGGAGTTTTATTTTAGGTTTTGATGTCCTTAAGAATATATGTTCACGGTATAAGTACCAAAAACCATCTCAATATATTTTTACAGCTACTTTCTCATGAGCTCTAATAAAAACAGGTTGATTTGGTCTGTCTAATTAATATTCATGAGCCTATCTTCTGATTGGCCTGTTGTTTTCTGAGTGACGCACCGCTAGGCCAACCACAGGTAACTAGGGTCATGGAGGACCGACGTCACAATTATGTCACCGCGCTAAGCTGTAAGCAAAACAAAGGGAAAATTGCCGTGGAGGTGGCCCATTCAAACCAACGCAGATTTGGCTACATAAGGAGCTAATATCATCTTGTTGTGATGTTGGGTGCCAGAATCGACCTAATACAGCCTCAAATTAGAAATCTGATCGCATATGTTACCTGCTGCCACTGCCAGACAAAAACCAACGACAGCTGTGGTGAAACGAGATAAAACGAGCGGACTGGACAGAAACGAACGTCAAAAATGTTCGCGTTTACAGCGCACGCTTCTTATCAGAAAAGGTTCAATAATGTATTGTCTTTTGTTGTTATGGGCGCCTCTTAAGATTTCTTGCATCTCACGACTGTCGTGTATGAAATAATGTCTGTGTGCATGTGTGTAAAACAGCAAACTGACGATTTATATATAATCATTTGTAATTGTATACACTGTTGTGATTAATTGTGGCTGGAATAATATTGTAGCAGTAAAAATAGTTGCCTGCTGAAATCTTATTTACATCTTCGTCATGACTAGATAAACACGGTGAGTTTGTCTTTACTAGACGTGATCCACCTCATAGTAACAGTCCTGTCAGATCATCCTTCCTTTGAGTGAGAGTGTACAGTAACGTTACAGGTCGGCCGATCTGGTTTCGTCCGTTAAAGTGAACCTTTTCGACATGTTTCCGTGTTGTTGTTGCTCATGGATGCGATGCTGTCTGGGGGTTTAGCAAAAGGACGAAAGGCGGTCCTCGGAAAGTTGTTTGGACATCACATTTTTACGGAAGTCACAGCGGGTCTTGAAAAAACACAGCAACTTTATGCAGGCTGTGTGCACTTTACGGTGGACTGACTGTTTTGAAACTTATATGGTAGTTACATAGCCCCTAGATCTCTGTTATCATGAAAAAAGCCAGGAAATTTCAGTTTTAACAATATGGGACCTTCAAGTATGGCTTAAATGGATAGTCCAAAAAAAATCATTCATTATTTATTCACTCCTCATGTCATTCGTATGTTCTGTGAAACATATTTCAAAGAATGTTGGAAACCAAACAATTTTGGTTCCCATTGACTTCCATTAAACAGTATGGACAAAAAATACAATGTAAGTCAATAGGATAAGAATAAGAATAATAACATTCTTCAAAATATCTTTGTGTTTTGCACAATAAAAAAAATGCATGCAGGTTTTAAATGACATCGGGGTGAGTACACGATGTCAGAATTTTTATTTTTGGGTGGACTATCCCTTTAAGTATCTAAATAGTATGTGGAGCCACCATGCAGTCTAAGAACGTACCTGTGTGTTCCACCATTCTCCCTGAATTCTTCTCCATCTAGTGTGGACTGGGCTTTAACACGTGGCTTGTGTCTCCTCCTCTCTCCATTCCCTCCTTCGCCCTCTCTGTGAGCTCGTATTCTACCCTCACCTCTGCCTCCATTACTGATCGTGCCATTGCCATTCCCGTTGACCTCTCTGGATCGGCGAGAATGGTGGTGTCTGTGTTCTCTCTCCTCCATCCCTATGCCCTCCTCAGGAGAACCAGCTGTGTGGTGGTTCCTGTGTCCTCCATCCTGATTGTTGCTGTGCTCCAGGCCTCCCTGGTTCTCTCTGTTCCGGCTGTGGTGTCTATGGTGCCGCCCTTCTCCCGCATCTCCGTTCTCTCCTCTGCATCGATGGTGCTTCCTTGGGTGGCCAGAGGACAGTTGACAGTCTGGAGTGTCTCCATCTCTGTCAGTCTTAGAATTGTCCACAGTACTGTCTTGGTGCTCCACTACCAGCGGCCGATCGTGGTGGGCCTTCATGTCAGGCCGCAGATGGAGCGCCGAAGACACACGCAGACGCTCTTCAGGCTCTAATTCGCTGTAAAGGGCCTCACTGCTGTTGCGAATGTTGTGTCTGCGCAGCTGGGTGGTGCGCTGCTCCCATATGGACAACTTCTGCAGTGACCTCTGCTGCTCTTTACTGAGGGACGGAAGAACATTCACCTGAATTACACACATCAATACGCATTTACTCTGATAACACCCACATCCATGAGCCCACCACTGCTGACTACTCAAAATCACTTTGAACACAGTTAAAGAGATAGGACACCCAAAGAAATGAAAATTCTGTCGTGATTTATCGTTCCAAACCTAACTTGCATTCTTCTGTTTTGAAGAATTTTGGTAACCAGACAAATTCCTCAAAATATTACTTCCTATTGACATCCACTCTATTTTCTGTCCATACAATAGAAGGCAAGAGCAACTGAAACTGTTTGGTGACCAACATTCTTTAAAATGTCTTTTTTTGTGTTTCACAGATAAAATAAAATCACACAGGTTTGGCATGACTTGAGGGTGAATAAATGATAACAGAATTTTCATTTTGGGGTGGACTATCCCAATCTTCATGATATCATTAGAGTTTGACATTAGATGAGAAGATTATCAAAGTAATTAGAGTATTATTAAGTAAAAGTGTAAATATAAGAAAATAATTAAGTTTTACATGTAAAGAGGCCAGCCAATCAAAACAAAGGTAATTTACAGGTCTTAAATTGAACTAACACTTGCTGCCTTGGCAGTTTTAAAATTATAAGGTATATAGAAATATTTAAATAAAAACCAATATAAATGACAAAAGCACAAAATAACATTACTAAAACTTAAATATAAAAATGTAAAAAAAAAAAAATATATTGAAAAATATAAAAAATAAACATTACTTCAAATTTTTAAATACATACTATTATAGTAATAGTAAATGATTAAAACAGTATACAGAAAAAAATTAATCAAAGTATAGGTTTTTTTTTTTTTTACATCTTAAAGGAACAAGTCATTAATTCTTAAAGGTACAGTAGACCAACAGTTAGCTACTCTGGTCTTCAAAGGGACAAAATCATAAACAAAAATGACTAAACTAAACTTTGTGAGTTAGCCTACTTTAAAAGGAATGTTCACCCAAAATGAAAGTGCTGTCATAAAGTTATTCACCTTTGTGTTGCTCTAAACCCGTATGACTTTATTTATTCTGTGGAATACATAAGGAGAAATTCTTACATGTCACTTTTTTCTGTGTTATTATAATAAGTGAGGACTGACTTAAGTTTCATTGGATGCAAAAACATCATAAAAGCTATCCATATGACTAATGTACTATATTTTAAGCATTCAAACAGGTTTGAAACACTATGAGAGTGAGCAAATGACAGAATTTTTACTTTTGGGTGAGCTACACTCTTAACAACATCGGGTTCTCAAGCGTTCAAGTGGAACAGTGGTTGGCACAGATGTTTTTCTATATGCAGATTCACTATAATCTGTATGTCATGCTCTATGACTCATGCATTTCACTTACGTCCAACAGCAAATGCTGTTCCATTGTTAAAAGGGGACAGAGAGCATCATGGGACTACAGGGACTCAAAAGCCCTAATGATGCACTAATAGCATGTACTAATGATAAAAATCACTAAAGTCGAACAAAAATAATAAAAGCATCCTGAACCGTGTCACTATACCTCACAAAGCGACGACATGGAGTGTAGACATAACTCCTTAGAGACACATTCAGGGTCGCACAACACAAAATCGACAGACATGTTAAAGACAAACAAGGATATTATATGAAAAGAGGTCAAGAAAGAAGGAAAGAACAACTAGAGAGAAAGGAAAATGTAACAGACAAACAACATGAACCCGCAGATTTTAATATACTTTCAATGCACCAAATGATTATGCTGTTTCTTGATGAAAAAGTGCCATTCTATCCCTTGCATGCGCAAACACACACACACAAAGACCAAACCCACACACTACAAAGGCAGTTGATCCAAATAGTCAGTGAAGCTTGCAGACAGCACACCCAGACTGCTCTGTTTAGCTTGGCCTTCATTCATATTGGAAAAGTTATCCGCTATCAAAAGGATAAAATCAAAGTGCCGGAGGCTTTCAGAGTCTTCAAATATATAATACATCTAAGGACAACGGGAGATGACTTAAAGGACCTACAAATAATGTAAAATAATTAATCTAGTCTGTGTGCTTACTTATTAAGTACTAATTAAGTATAATGTCTCTGAATTGCTATCCTGACCTGGTGTAATATATATACATATAAATAAAGGTTTTTATTGAAATTTACATAATAAACCTCATTTAAATTTATAAGACACTATAGCTTATCTCTATCTATCTATCCATCCATCCATCCATCCATCCATCCAAACTGTAGCAACAACCTAGCAACCACCCAGAATACCATAGCATCTGTTAAAAACAATCAAGCAACCATCTAGAACATCTAAGCAACTGTCTAGCAACATGCTAGGAAATATTAACTATATATAACCCTAAATCTAAGTTTTTTTTTTCAGACAACACTCTGTCAAGCCAACATTCAAAGTTTGCCTTGACAAACGTTCCTTTTCCAGTTCTAACTTCAGGAGTTTTGTTGTTTTTAAAGAGCACTAAAAATAAGGAAATCAACCACTAACCATACTAACACCAGTCATGTAGACATGCATGGCTGTAATTTAATAAAAGGGTGCAGGAATGGACAATGTTGATTAATCAGATTCTGCATGAAAGCATTTATTTACTACAAAAAATTCATGCTATAATCACCCCCAAAATCAATGAGATGAGCTACGATTAAAACACAGAAAGGGAAAATAAACGAGAGGATTACAGCTTTGAGGAGATTGGAATAGGTATAGATGTAGGAATAGGAATAAGAGTTGGAGAGGAGCGGAGAGGAGAGGAAAGGAGAGGAGTATTGTAAGTGAGAGCAGAACTCACGGTGAGTGAACGCTGCAGACTGAAGACCTGCGAGAGATTGCATCTCGATTTTGCTTTACAAAACTGCACATGCGAAACAAAAAACAAAACAAAAGAATGAGACACAAACGCAAATGAAAGAAGTGCCGAGGGAGCAGATGGCAGTCAGGGTGATGCCACTCTGTCTGTCCACCTGTCCCCTGTGTGTTTCAAATACAAGACACAAACATTGGTAACACTTGAGTAAAGGACACTTTAAACACTCTACAGACTGTGGCCATGGAGAATGTTTGAAGACTTTGAAAATGCGTAAAACAGACATGAAATTATTTTAATAACAGATCTCTGAAATTCTGGCCCTGCACTTCAGTGTCACCAAAATATAAAGCTAGCAATACGCGCGTTAAAAAAAAACAACGACTCATAAACAAGCTGCATTACAGAAGTGTACAGAAGTGTTTGCAGTTTTGTAAATAATACTCTGTGATTTGATGTGATACAATGAAATGTGAATTATAATTGGTTTTGTTAAGAAATACTGAAGTGACAACTGTAAAATGCTAACATCATGTAATCTGTGAACAGACAAGAAGAAATGGTTACACATATGAAAACAAATAACAAATGTAAATGAAAGTAGAACAACCAGAAAAAAAGACAGAAGCATTCAAATTGTTATTTTCTTAAAACCTATGGCACATTACATCATTCAGTGTTCAAATAAAGGCACTTTTGTATAGAAGAGGTTTATTTGTGTTGATTTGTGATTTTAAAACAGATTTATAATTTTTTGTCTTGTAAATTTTTGATAAAGAATATATTAAATTATTATATATTTGTAAAATAATTATAAAATTATATAATAATTGTATGTTTTTAAAACTAGATATTTTTAAAATGATAATCATTTCTTCAATTTCATACTGAAAATATTATGAAACTATTACTTGTGAATTTAGGATACATAAACTGCGTCTTTTTCCTAAAAAATGGTTAAATATAGTTTCCATTAACATCATTTCCTGTAATGCATGTATGTAGATTGTTGCATGTGGTTCATAGACATATTACAACAAAATAAATTAATGAGAGTGTGAATGGGCAATAAATGCAAATACCTGAAAAAAAAAACAAAAAAAAACTAATTCCACACTATTGTCTTAAACTATAAAGTATTTTAGGTTTATTTACCTTGCAGAAGCTTTCAGGCAAAATTAGCATATGTAAAACACATACGATACCATAATAACTATCTCTGCAGATGACATACTTAATACTATAATAATATTATTTTGATTTAACATCACCCTAAAGCAACACACTCATGAAGAACAGACTACACAGAGCAGGTTTAAGGGAAGGCCAGGGTCACACTGACATTGACTGGACAAACAATCAAGCAATCACAAAAAACATAACATAGAAGTAACAAACAACTGCTACGGTACACATCAGAGGAAAAGTTCCATAGCACAAGGCTGTCCAAGAAAACATATAAGGGAAAAAAGCAGACACTTACGCTGCTATTGAGATGTTGGCAGCAGACATTGGGCTGACCTCCTTCACCTCCATAGCCTTCTGAAGAGCCATGCTTTTCTTCGCTGCCTCCTCTTGTTCCTCTTCATCCTGAAAGCATTGCAGAAATGAAAGATCAGGATATAAGAAATGTACCTGTTTTGTGTCCATGTAAGTGTAATAATAAAAAACAAAACATGAAAAATTGTCATAAATCAGGCAAGCTTTATAAGGTCAGAATACCTTTGTCAGCTCCTGTGCATTGGCGAGGTTATCCACAGCAATGGCCAAGAATACATTGAGAAGTGTGTCTAGTTATTATCAGGTTAGAGAATTGTTTGTATTTCATATTGCATTTCACTCAACATACATTCGATTTGCATTAAAACAGACTACATTTTTTACATTTGATCAGCAATTCCAAGAAATTCAACTGAACTGTTTTATCTACTTTTTCATTAAAAGGTATGGAAACTTTCTTTTATTTATTTATTTAGAATATTCAATGTATGATTTCCATATGTTAAACTTTTCATGCAGAAATATTACAAATCTTCTTGTCCCTGATGCCCCAAACATTTGAACAGATGTAGGACAGGATACAGTTTCCAAATAGTGTAAGAACAATGAAGTAGACCGAGGAGAACATTCCACCCCGGACGCCACCCTGGGACTCTATCCCATGATACATCACTGCATTCCAATCCTCTCCTGTCAAAATCTGCAAGAGGCATAAACAGGTCAAGCACACCAAACAGTCTTACAGTTTAATACATGAAAAAAACACATTAAACATTCATAAGGCCAAATTAAAATAAAGTATACCTGGAAGACTGTCATTATGGCTGCAGGGAAGCTGTCAAAGTTTGTAGTGGGAGTTTCATCCTCAAAATTAAACCTGGTTTGGAAGAGAGAGAGAGCCTCAGCACACTTTGTGTAAAAAGACTTCAGAGGTACACTGAAGATTTTGATGTCAGTTCTGGTTTGCTGTAATTGCAGGGCTGTCAAAACGAAGCTACTGAGTTACTTGGATCAAAATTATGTTTTATCATGATTTGTACCCTTGAGCATGGCACTTATCATCAGTAATTTGTGGGCTTGAATGTTAAGAACAATTAGAATTAGTGTAATATTCATACTCAAATAATATATGGCTTGTTTTTTGGACTATTTCCATTTCTTATTCACCTTTTGGATGAAAACGCGAAACACAGGGACCCTAATCTCTATCTAGGAGGACTTTGGCACCCCTGTCTTTCATCTCAACCACCTAAAACACAACCCCATTGAAATCAAATGAAATTCAGTGCCACGCCACCATTTCTGATTTACTGACCAACTTGCAGTTGAACCAGACTCAGATTCACCACCTCTTGCACTTGAGGCAAGAAATATTTGTCCTTGCCTCAGATGAAATGAACTGGAGGATCAGTTTTCTTCTTTTTTGATCCATCCCTATCATTCTCTTCCTCTTTCAAGCATTTTATTTTTAGATTTCAGAGTTTTCTTTCAGTCCTGCCATCTTTAACTCTCTCCAAATTGCCTTTCACAGCCTGGGCTTCAAGGGAAACACAAGAACACAACAGTGACTCATCCATTCATAGAGGAGATTCAGAGCACGCTTGCTTTCACAACAGTGAATTATGGTGGAAAGGATGCATCATTCAGTCCTGGCTTGTCGTGGGATGTATGCATTAGCTTTAGATCGTAAACATGAATAGGTTTCCAATAGAAGATGCAGAAGATGCACCATTGCATAAATCAAAAAGCTGTTCACTCGTACAGTATAAGAAGCTTAGAATATGCTTGATTACACAGTAACTGTTACAACTGTAAATGCAAAAATTGACAAAGAATAAAGAATTGATTTTGTATTTGCTGGGGAAGCAAACAATTGTGTGCAAATGCATTTCATACCTACACATGCAAACACTTACTTCAGAGAACAAACATGAGCAAGCTTGTATCTCAGGGCCCTTGGGGTCCTCAAAACTAAAGACAAAAACCAGGATGAAAACGTTGACAGAGGCTCATTTGACAGGATGTTTTGCTGGAGGGAAAGATCTAAAATACTTCATCTCAGTCTGATTTGCATAGGCAACTGAATACTAAAGGATTTTTTACTGCAGCCCACCAAGTCGGTTATATCAACCGCAGACATTTCTCTGAAACACAAGAAATAAAACAACCACTTCACTCAGAGCATTTGAGATAAGGTCAGGAAACTCAATGAGCAAAGACTAAATTAGAAAGTCTCTTCAAACCACTCAAATGCTTACGCTCATACTCTGCAATTCCCTCCAAAACTCCAGCGCTTTCACTGGTAATCTGCATGACAGCAATTTAAAAAACTCTAGGGGCATTTGACAAGACCTTAAAAACACAGTCAACAAACACAGCCAGGTGAGTTAATACCATCAGACCATGCAGGCTTTAAACCCTGATTACATCACAGCCAATGAGAGATGTGCATGTACACTGGCGTCACAGCACGCACATCCACCTATCAGACCACATCAACACAAATGAAGATCATAAATGCTGTATGTGTCAAATTAAAAATAGTTCTACTAGTGCATGTGAGCTTTATTTGGAAGGGCAAAATGACTCATGGGTACGATTTCCCATCTGACTCTTGAATATGCATTTCATCCTTTAGACAGACAGCCTGGCTGTGATGACTAACGGGCATTCACAAAGAACGCATTCTGGTGTTAAAAACAGCTGGATGGAGTGCAATGGAATTGTACAGAACTTACGTTTATAAGTCAGTGAACACCCATATTCAAGGGGTTAAGGTTTGGCTGCTTAGTAAAAAAATAAATTAAAAATAAATAAATAAATAAATAAAATAAAATAATTTGAAGGAAAAGTATTCAACAGATTATAACAGGTTTATAACTGACTGCCAGCTACATTGTATTGGTTATGTGTACCCCAATGCCACTAAAGAGGGAGAGAAAGAGGAAGGGTGATGACTGCAGCTTTCATTCATCACGCTTGTTGTCAGCGGGGTGCCCTTCGTTAAAGCAAGCAGACACACTGCATAATCAGCTCAGTAATTCTCTGAGCATAGAGATCTAAATCCCTGTTGGCGTGCCGTATCACTCTCTCTGCTCACAAGAGTTGGTTGGCATGAGGGCAGAAGGATTACAGAAAAGAAGAGAGCAGATGATGGATGGATGTACTGAAATTCTGACACAAAATGCATTTGCAAGGTTTATCTATTGTGAGATGGCAACAGAATCAGACAAAATAATGACATTTTTAAAAATAATAATAACAATAATAATTTTAGTAGTTCACTTAGTGGCTATATGATAAGAGTATTATGTCGGAATTCACAGTGTTCATTAAACAGGAGGGTTACTACTTACTACTTCCTGCGAGATTCTGAAATGCACATCCATGAGGCCAGGGGAGAGGATTTGTGAATGGCAATGAAGCGACACAATGACTAATATGACGATGACAAATGACGAATGTAGTATGTCCGGATGTCCGGATTACATTCATACTATATAGAACATACTTTTTTTAATGGTTGAGAAGTAATTACTTACTCAAAAGAATTTTCAGATATTTTGACACAGCCAGTGTATCTAGGAAGGCTAAGAAAATTCTGATTTCTCCAGAGCTTCTCTACTCAACAACTCAAAATTAGGACTATTAAAACGTGTCACTAAAAGTGCAATTGACAGTAGGACACGCTTTACAACCCTATTACATAAATGAGACTGCACAATTAAGCACATGTTGTGGCCAGTTTTGTTCATGGATAAGGCATGAACAAAACTGGTCAAAACATGTGCTTAATTGTGCAGTACCCCAGCAGATGGAGCCTAAGGCTGATCTCGGTCCAACAGAAGACACATCAAACACACTGTCAGGCTTTAGATCAGCTCCAGAAAACTGATGTGAAGCAGATGCCACAGGGGTGGTACTGAAACTTCTATCAGAGCTTCATGTAGGCCTGCTGTGGTCATAAAGCATAAGGATGCATGCAAATTTACAATTCCAGCATCTTTACAGAATCTGCTCTAGCCTGGCACAGTCACTTTTTCAACAGAAGAAATAAAATTTCTTTCTTTATTCCACAGGGGGAATGGGACAGAAATGGCTAGAACAATGAAGGAACATTTCAGAAATCACTCACTGGCCCCCAAAGAGTTGCATGCCTAACAGGGCAAACACCACGATGAAGAGGAAGAGGAGGAAGAGCAAGCTAATGATGGACTTCATGGAGTTTAAAAGTGAAACCACAAGATTTCGTAAAGAGTTCCAATACCTACAGAGACAGAGAGAGAGAAATAACACATATAGAATTAACTTTTAATAAAAAATATACATTTTAAACATATATAAATATATGCATATACATTTGGATATATGTAGATATGTGTAGTTACATTTAAAAATAAAATTAATATATCAATATGAAATATAAAATCAGCAATACTGAAATAGTACTGATTAGTTTAAAATATTTATGATGGACAACATTCAAGGATTTATTATAGGTGTTATTCAACTCTAGTTTCAGGGAGTACTTGATGAAAAATTTAGGTCATGGGGTTTGGTTCTAAAGTATCAGCAATTCCTGATCTTAAGTATCAGTCCAGTATCAGTTGCAATATATTGATATATGAATGTTTTGGCTCAACCGTACTTTGAAAGCATTTACAAATCAGAAAGCAGGTATGTATCCATCTACTTACTTTGTTACTTTAAAGATACGGAGCAAGCGCAGGGCTCTCAGAACACTGATCCCAAAAGACGCGCCGGGCTGGATCGCTGCCCACACCACCTCAAATATACTTCCCACAATTACCTGAGAAATAAAGAATCATCCAGAATCTCTCAGTTAAACAAGTTCATTTTGTGCAGACTCTCATTTAAATGAGCAGATGACTATTTATTAAAATATTAACTATATCAAAATATCAAAATCATAAAAAGTAACTAGAAAACATAAAATATATCCGGAAAAGGACAGTTGGAGTGAATGAGAGTATGCAGGCTAAATCGCAACTCATGAATGGCCCTGTGGCGATTGAGTGTACACATAAGTATCACAGTGGCTGATAATGACTGACTGGATATAAGCGCACAGGCTCGTCTGAATCATGTGTGCTGTGACTCACCCCAAAGTCAAAACAGTTGAACGAGGAGTGAAAGTAGTTTCTGGGCCCCAGGCCGTACATCTTCAGAGTCATCTCTGTCAGAAACAGACCCAGGAATACAAACTCTGCCAGGTCTAACAGCCCGTAGAAATGAAAGGAGAGATTAGATTATCTGTCAACACCCAAGCTTTTCCCACACAAACTTTCAAAACTAACGCTCTTACAAGGTAGAGCTTGGCAGCAGAGTTAAAAGAAACAACATATCAATATTTTTCAGTCTTTTGAGAACCTTCAACATAAACTTTTAATATTCAATGTTTTTTATGTAAATCAAATGTTGAATAAATTACATATAATATTTATTAAAATGTATTTTATTTATTATTAAAATGACTCAAACTGAAAATAAATAATTTAAATTAAACAAAATAAATAAAAATGGCATAAATACATCAAATTAATAAAACTTTTTATAGTGATGCTTCAAAAAAGATCACTGAATCACAGCTTTGAATTAATTCATTGAAATGACAGTTTAAACTGCTTCACAGAAATGAATCAAATTCTTCAAGTCATTTTTGCTTGAGAAACTGAAATGAGACGTTATTAATGTAAAACATGCTATTAAGATGTCTGTCTTAAATATTTTATGTTCACGAGTTAGCAAGGAGATATTGCTAAACTACTCTAATGACATGCCCTTTAAGAAACTAAATAGCCATATAAATAAAATTTGCTAATGAACAGAAAACAACCACTCTTACACAGGGCCTTGGTGAGCCACTCAGGCTGGTCGTAATGGACAATGGCCACACACAACGTGTTCAGTCCCACCAAACACAAAACGATCCAGTAGAAACTTTGTGCCTTCACCATCCGACGGATGAAAAAGCGTACCCTCTTTTCCTTTCGACGGAAATATGAAGAGCTATCATTTTTACTGCTTTTCAAACTAGCTCGGGCAAAAGGTGATCCAGGTGGCGCTAGAGAGATGAAAAATACATTTAAAAACATTATTAGCCACTCAGACTCTAATAAAAGATCAGACTACTACTTTCTGTAACTTCATTTCTAAGGTAACAAGAAATAATATAGATGGGAACACGAACAGAATTTTGTTTAGATGGCATTACATTTTCAGCTTAGAGTTATGCTGAGACACATAAGTGTTCGAGATTATAAATAATTCTATCAGCCTTGTAAATTTCTAATACAAGAGAATATCTACTCAGGTTTGACTGATTTTAGGTCACCTGATCCTGCTTTCCTTTCTCTATTTTATTCAATCACTTTAATGGGCACATCCGAGCTAGTCTGAGAAGCTCTGTAGAGGTTTAAGTTGATTATTTAGCAAGGGATATAATTTCTTCTCTTTTTGCTAACTATTAACAAACAAAAATTCTGTACTTAATATATAAAATGTTAAATCATTCTATTGCTGTGTTGAACAAATCATGCAGGATATGTGAACAGCGGCATTCAGCTTAGACAAAAAAGGTTGACGTTTCATGCATCACGCTAAAGTGGTCAACAGCCTTTGAATGTCAAAAAGGTCCAGGCTTACCAACAGAGGAGATGTCGGTGAAATGTTCCTCTCCCTCTTCAGCACTGATGAGGTCATTTCTACCCTTTCTGCTCTTCGTTCTTTTCAGAACTGAACACAAAAATGCATAAGCACACAAACACATACACAACTATTATGACAGCATTTAGAGAAACATTCAATTCATCAATTCATCATCAGATCATATTATTAGCTCATATTTTCATGTGAATAAACCGGAAACCATTTTCCCCAGAGTTTTCATCTAATTAGGAACAAGTTGTTAGTGGACACTTCATAATACATCTATTTGGAAGCTAATATATAAATAAATAAATATTGTAAAGACTAATAATGAATTGTCTTTTTATGTAAGCTTCACAAATGCACAGATTCACTCAACACCACTCATTTGAGAATGAATGGTTAAGATTTAATAACCTGCCCTCTGCCTGAAGATACGGATGTAAGGACATTCTGCTGTAAGATGAGCAGCTGGACAAAGCACTACTTCACCTAATTTGCTTTATTTAATATATTTTGCAACCAAATCATTGCAGTCATGTCTCATTGCTTCAAGGTAAACCATGTTACTTCAAAATGAAATGTGCTATCGTCCAAGATTTTGAATAAACAATTGAAATTATGGGTACTCCATAATTGTACCTGGTTACTGGAGAAAAAAATGCTCCTGAAAACAGCTTAACTAATGACACACTGCAGTAAGCATAGTTGGATAAGTAGCGTCACTACTTTTAGTTAGATAGTGCCTAACACTGGGTTGCATGCATGCATCTATTCTAATCCAAATTTCCCAGTTGTCCTAATCCCCGTAATTACTTCTGGATTCCAAAACAGCCCAAACTGACATAGAGTCTGGAAAACTGAGTGCAGTAGCTCACAGTGAGAATGTAGGCAAGAGAAACAATACAACATTAGGGAAATAGATGCAATATTTTCTTTCCTGTCTTCACATATTTCCTAATGAAACTGGAAGTTAGGCTGGGACATACTGAAGGGCTCTTTTAGCCACTTGTCCAAAAGCCACAATCCATGATTTTACTTTGAGCTTCTTTTGTACAATATGGATTTAATTTTTATCTAGCAACTGTGCCCAGGTGAAAAGATCAAACTCTAAACACCTCCCCCAAAGCAAAATTTTGCCCCATAATGGTGCAAAATCATGGTCATATATGAGGGCTCATGAAATAAAAGGTCATACTTTCCATTGGCCTGGTTAATCATAGAATACTATGGTAAACCAGTCCCATGGATCCATGCCCTCTTTTCACCTGGGTTGTTCTGTTTCCTCCTGTACCACGCACCATCCAGAGGGGACTTCTCCTCAGCATTCTGATCCTCCTCCGCCAGCAACACTTCCTCTGTAATGAGTAAATATCAGTAAGAGTACTGCACTAGTAAATCCATTATATAAAACATGCTCTATAAAGAATCAATTTTGATGCCATATTTTTGTCAATCTCTGAAAAAGTTGAAGTACCCGAATGAATTGTTAGGTACAGAAAAAGTGTAATGGACATTAAAGTACTTCATAGAGAGGCATGGTTTAATTTTAATATCCTAAAAATATATATTTTGGGTTATTTTGAGTACTTCTGAGTGTTATTTGTTTTATTGTTCTTTTGTCATATGGCATTAAGGGAGACCTTTGTGTTTTTGTATGTAGTTGATTATTTGGTTCTTTCTGGGAGGATTAAAAAAAATGGTTTATCAGTTTATGTAATCACGCAACGACTGGTTCATCCAGTTCACTAAAAACAAATGGTTCAAAAGAATGATTCTTTTTCCAACTGGACATCACTCAAGACTGTTTGCCTAAGGCTACAGTTTACATGCAATAACATTGTCAATAATATTCATTTTGATCAATTGTTTTACTTCGGAAATCTCCAGTGTATGATCAGAAGCCATGGGTATTAATTTTGTTCTCCCGATATGCTTTTCTTTTACTTTCAAAATGATCATAGTCGATGACTTGCATTTTATGAATCAAAATCTTCTTTACTGTTACTGAAGAAAAGTCACCTTCATAAATAAGCTTGTTTCTATAGTTTTATATTAAATAAATCCCAACCCAATGAAACATCAGAGAAAGTTCACATTTACACTAACCTGCTTTGCATATCCACTCCAAATAGCCGGTGAGCTCTCTCTCAATCTGCTGCTGTCTGCGGAGCTTCAAGAACTCCTGCCTTTTCTCAACTCGTTCTCGTTCTTTGGCAAACTCTCTAAGACCAAACACACACATACATAGAAAATAAAACTAAATTCGTTTTTTTAAAATAACCTAAGTTCTGAAAGCTTTCCATGGCATTTTGTCTGAGTGACTTTTGTCATTTCACAGTTTAAGAACCCTGAGTAATAATCAGGCCCTGGCAAAACATATATATTACAAAGAAATATTACTAAAACATTGGGGAAAGACATTTTTAGAACAAAAACTGTGTAGTTGCAGCCAACTGAAAAACAGCACAATGCTGAGACAAAACAAGACATATATCCATAAGGTGAAAAAAAAAAAAGAAAAGAAAAAAAAAAGAAAAACTTTTTTAGGATGTCATGCACTTTTACAAAGCATGTTGGATCAGCTGCTTCAGCAAGACTTAAAAGTAAAGGTTAACAAGTTACTGCACAGAGCCATTTTACAGAAACTGACAGACTTACTTTAGTTAGTATCAAAGGGAGAAGGTAAGTATGTAAGACCCATTTATGTAAATTCATACAGTACAGTCTAAAACATGCTGGGTTATTTTTTTCTACCAACCGCTGAGCTGAGCTTGTTGGGTCATTTTTTCTAGTGTTGAGTTTTTGTGTTACCCAGCCATTAGGTTAGTGGCTGGATCAATCTCACTGACAGCGTGGGGTTACTTCAAGCCAGCTGTTGAGTTAGTCAGAACACGGGCTTTTTGCATCATCTTCAGCAGAGAGTGGTTCTCAGTGCTGCCTAAATGGTGCACTTCTTCAGTGAAATAAAGGTTTATATGTTTTATTTCATCTACAAAGGATTTCTGCTGTGCTGTAAACAATGGAATCACATGATGGAAACGCCTTTTGCCTTGCATATCATAAACTGATTTTATTCGTTATAGTACTGAATTTAATTTATTTTGATGTTAAAATATGTTCTCTAATCTCAGTACTGTTTGTTTATGGGCAAGTTATGGAGTCGGTCAAGGCATTATTCAGCTACTAGTGAAACGCTAGTCAGTGGTCTGAGGTTTGCTGTTCCCTTGCCAAACAGAAAGCCCATCACAAGCTCAGATTTCAGCAACACACCGCCATGAGAATCAGCACTATTTTGGTGAAAAGGGATAACAGAGAACAGTTGAATACACCTGAATTAAAATGTTAGTTTTGCATGCTACATTTTCTATTTCTAAAATGCCTGTTAAAAAAGTTTAAATGTATGTAATATTGTAAACTGCTGTATTCATCCAAATAAATCCAATTTGTCTTACATTTTTGTCCATGGGTGTTCTTGCTTATTAATAAATGCTCAACTTTTTATTAGTCAGAAGTCAGAAGCTTTATTGCCAAGTATGTTTCCACATACAAGGAATTTGTTTTGGTGTCACAAGCTTCCAGTACACAGAGACAACAACAACAACAACAACAACAACACAGAGATAATAAAAAAAATAAGATATGAATAAAAACATGTAAAAAAAAAAAAAAATTGAAAAATGAAATAAACTGTATGTACAGGTGTGCTATAGGGATGTGATGTAGGGATGGCCTATGATGTAGGGTGGTAACAAATAACAATATCTGAAATATTTGTAGCTGAGCCAAACCAGACAGCTATTGAAGTGCACAGGACAGACTCAATAACGGCCGAGTAGAACTGTGTGAGCAGCTCCTGTGGCAGGTTGAACTTCCTCAGCTGGCAAAGGAAATACAACTTTTGTTGGGCCTTGAGTCGATTTGATTGTCCCACTTCAGGTCCTGTGAGACGGTGGTGCCCTGGAAGCTAAATGACTCTACTGCAGCCACAGTGCTGTTCATGATGGTGAGTAGGGGGTGTGCAGGGGGGTTCCTCCATAAGTCCACTATTAACTCCATTGTTTTGAGCATGTTCAGCTCCAGGTTGTTAAGACTGCACCAGACAGCCAGCTGCTCAGCCTCTTGTCTGTAAGCAGAATCGTCTCTGTCCTGGATGAGGCCAATGACTATAGTGTTAACCACAAACTTTAGAAGCTTGACAGAGAGGTCAGTAGGGGTGCAGTCATTGGTGTACAGGGAGAAGAGCAGTGAGGAGAAAACACAAACATAAGTAGTGTTGCAGTATACCTTTTTCATGTACATCACAGCTAGGGGTGGCACGGTTCGCGGAAAAAAACCGAACCGTACGGTTCTCCACACACGGTTCGGCACACGCCAGGACCGCGGTTCAACTTAAATCTGACAATTTATCTGCAATATGGTAACACGTTAAAAAAAACAAACAAAAAAACGGGTTCGGCTAATGTATGCTTCTGTTGATGGATGTGAATTCTGGCTTCCCAGTACATTACAACAACAGCGATTAAAAAAAAAAAAGTGGACAAACCATTCACTCTTGTTCAATGCGAGTGCCGTATGCTGGATTACGAGCATTTATTTCGTAATCACCCGGGTGCTGATAGCGTGCGCGCACAGGTGAGACCTGAACAGCACACGTTGATACCTGTGTTTAAACTAAGCTCATGTAAGCTTTGCCAGTGTAAACATTTAAGAGCCAGAGGACGCGAGCTCGCGCACGCAGTGAGAAGATTTGTGCGTCACGTGCGCTCATATTAAGCTCTCTCTGAAGTATTGTGTTTGAAAGGACAAATTCACACAAAAATTATGTCAAAATGCCCATCTTGGTAAGTATCCTATAGCAGATATAGCCGGTTGAACGCACAGTATCAGTGCACTGGATCAGTGCATTCTTTTAAAGTGACAGCACTTTCTTAATATTAATCAAACAGCAGCAACAAAGAACTCACTCACTGCTCTTGATTGAATCGCTTTTGTAACTTTAATAAAGATTCATCTTTAATGTATATAGTAAAATATGCAATGCTGTTTTACATTTGATTACTTTATTCAATTTCTGTACATAAAAACTAATGCTATAGACCTACCTACCTACCTAACCTGAAAATCTAAAAATGCACAAAGTTTCCTGTAAGGGGTAGGTTTAGGTGTAGGGTTGGTGTAGGGCAATAGCCCATACAGTTTGTACGGTATAAAAACCATTACGCCTATGGAGAATCCCCGTAAACCAAAAAACAAATGTGTGTGTGTGTGTGTGCGTGTGTGTGTGTGTGTGTGTAAATGATGGGCATAATTAATGTTCATAACATTTGACAATGAGAGTCAGTTACTGTAAAGATACTTTTTAAAATTTCCCTGAAGAAATAATGTGTAAAATGAGCTGGTATTTTAAACAATATCTTTTTGAAACTTCGTCCCTAAAATGAGGAGAATATTATGAATCTTTACTAAAAAAAAATACTACTCTTTCAATTTTTCTTAGCACTGAAGCAAAAATGTCTGAAGAACTTGCAACCTGCACACTGTTGACGTAGAAATAGGAAGTAAACAGCCTGTTACATTGCACTTTCATTTTAAGCTGCTACGCAATACAAAGAAAATGTAAGAGATATTTTCGTTTGTCTCATAACAAAGATTGTATAAAATGTTTCTAAGCAACTGCAAGCTATGTGGTATAGGCAATTTAGAGCAAAGTAGTTATTCCTATTTGGATCAATGTCAAATCTGTAATTCATTCAGACATAAGCTGGTGAGAAAATTTACATTATATTGACATAATATTAACTTTTTTTTGCCTGAACATTTATCTAACATTTGTAAGTAAATAAATGAAAATGAAACATACATAAAAAAAGTCAACAAGATCACATAAAAATCAATGACATTATTTAGTAAACAGAAAATAAAAGATGTCAGAACAAAGGACACCAAAAAGTCTCTCAAGCTCCAGTTCAAGTAAGTTTTAAACACTATACTCCTACTAAGAATGTTGTGCCTACAATTAACTTTTACAAATAAAAAAGCAACTTTTTTTACAGAGATCGAATGCACAAACCTAATTATTGTAACTATTTTACTTTTAGGCAATAGACAAAACATTAGAATTATTCTGATTGGGGGTCGAAATTTGGAGGGATTAGGATCAAGTGGAAAAAGTTCAACAGGAAACATCATTCTGGGGAGAAATGCTTTTGAAATTGGAAGAAGAACTGCCCGCTCTGTTAGAGCAGAGGGAGAAGCACATGGAAGACACATGACCTAGGTTGACACCCCAGGCTGGTGGTGGCATTACCCTGTAGAAAACACTCAAAACACAAGTTTGACATAATGGAAATTATTAAAAGCCCAACACTGTGTCCACCTGGACCTCATGCCTTCCTTCTGGTCATTCCTATGGATAATATTTTTCCAAAAGTCTATAGAATGTCTTTGAAAGAACAACTGGAGTTTTTGTCAGAGAATGTCTGGAGACATATTATTGTGCTGTTCAGCTGCATTGCTCCATATGATGACAGAGGTTTCAGAAACAATATTAGAAACTGGCCAGACCTCCAATTGCTTCTAAGAATGTGTCAGAACAGGTATCATGTTCTTAATATCAAAGACAGGAATGAAACTTCAAGTGATCACACTACTGGAAAAAATTGAGGAAATGATAGCACAAAACAATCACAGTTACTTTAAAATTAGCACAAGTGTGTCTGTAGAGGATGAGAGAGAGAAAATAAGAAAGGAAAATGTCAAACAGAGAATTCTTGCTGTCAAGCGTCAAAGAACTGATCTACAAGGACGCATTAAAGGTAAGAAATTATTACATACTTAAAGTCTGCATGAACCCGGAAGTTGCTGCCGACTTTACTTTAGTATGGCGATGTATTTCCAACTGAAAATGAATACTGAATAGAGGGCGGGGTTTATTTTTGCGCTTCTCCTCTCATTTCTCACTCGCAGCAACCTAATGATTGGAGGGGCGTGGTTAAGCATATTCTGCCCAAGCCGTCAAACTGATGTCATCAGAGCAGGCATGGCATTCCAGAGCGGAAGCAAATGATCAGATTTTGATTAAACATTACCAAGACAAATTTTTTTTTTTCAGTGGAATAGCTTGCACTATTAATTGTTCACCTTAAGACTAGCAATGTGCACTAACAAAATAAATATTGTAAATTTTGATTTCATGCATACTTTAAGATAGACCCAAAATTTCAGTTATCAGGAACATTGTCTCTATAAGTAACTTGTTAAATTATTGAGTTATTACATAGTAACTTTTCACTGAATGTAATGCTTGATACATTGGAAATACCGCCCATCATTGCTCAAATATTTTACCTTTAGTACAAATAACAAAGAGCATCTACTGTACATTTAATTAGTGTAAATTACTCAGCGTAAAAAGAATCTACCATTTTTTTAAAAAAACTGCCACTTCCTAAAAAATCAGTATCTATATTAGTCATAAGTAACATCAGTGATTTATTAGTACATAGTACCTTGCATATAACAAAGTATATGAAATGTATATGAAAATATGGTTAATGTGTGATTGACTCATATTGTATGGTATCTGCCTTACAGGAAAAAAAACAACATACTGATGCGATCACAGTAGTGAAATAAAAACGTTATATAAAATGCAAAATAAACAATTTATCAATACAGAGTCAGCAATACAAATCTGACCTCTTCTTTAGGTGAGATTGTCTTTAAGATGAGACTTCTTTAGATTCACTGATATACAGATCGTAATGCTTGGAGCATCATGGGCTGCAAGGAGTTCTGCAGGCAACCTCATTCTGGGTGAAAAAGCTTTTCAAGTTGATGACTCAAGAACAACAGTATGCTGTGAGGTTAGGCATGCTGAAGTGAAAGGAAGACAGCTGACAGTGGTCGACACTCCAGGCTGGTTCTGGCAATATCCGCAATATTGTTAAAACAATATACAAAATTGTTTAAAAAAATGGCATAACTATAAAAATGTTATGTTACCTATTTTATATTAACTGTTTATGTTAAAAGTATTTAAGGAAAAATAAAATGACACCTAACGATATTTATAGAATTACTGCAAATTTCTGTCCATATTGAGAGAGAATCTAAGAAAAGATTTCACATATGATATGAATGTGGATTGAAACTGAATTTCAATCCACAGCACATGTGATCAGTAAACCTTGCACTTCAGAGTGGGAACTGCAAAAGTGAATGAACCATACTTTCAGTTGTCATTTCAGAAGCAGCATCTTTACTATAGTAATGCTGCACATAATTTACTCATTTACATTTTTTCTCACTTTTAGTAAAATGCACATCTTGCTGAAAAAAGTCTTGATTAAAGTCACCTTGAAATCAAAATAGAAATACAAAACATATATTATTGTATTATTGTTTTTTAAAGAATTTTGCTTTTATTCTAAGTAAATCAAAGTAAATCTCTTCTCTTTTCTGATGACTTGTTTACCAACACAAGGGTGGGACAACCTAAGTAAAACTTTTTAAGGGGGCACTTGTCAGTGCGTTCTTAAAAAATAAATGAATAAATAAATAAATAAAAAATAGGAGGAGGAAATAGGAGGAAAGAGAGAGAGTAAGAGTGATGTTGAACTTACCCTGATAAGACACCCAGGACGAGGTTAAGCATGAAAAAGGAGCCAATGATGATGAGAGGGATGAAGTACAGCCAGTTCCAGGCGTTTCCCGAGGCATCATTGGCCTGTATATAAAAAGTTATATTACTGTCAGGGTTCTTACACGTTTTCCATTTCAAAATTCCATACTTTTCCAGACTCCTCTGTAGATTTTCAGCCAATATTTCACAGTGAAAAACATGAAATTATTTCGTTTGTAATGGTTATAGTTTAAATTCACATTACTGAATTCACAATTTTGATAATCTCACAATAATACAAATAGTGAAATCAGTGATCTGTACCAATACCAGTACATTTTAAAGGTTCCCACTACCATAGTGTTAGCAAACAGAAGGCGGCAACACAGGAGATTTCCAAAACACAAAGGAACTTTATTAACTGGATCTGGTAAGCACAAGCAGTGATAACAGGTGAGTAGCTGAGGAACTGAGAAGGATAACAACACTTTACTGAAAGGTAACAGTCTTTCTCTTTGGCAGGATGATGATAGAGTCCAAGGTGATCGGTGGGATGATGGCAGACAGAAGAAGACTTGCAGAGGGAATTAAATAGGTAAGTACACAGCCAGGTAGGTTGCAACGTAAGTGTAAACACTGAGACCGGACAAGGGTGAGGTGTGGAGTGACTGATTATTAAAGGGCCTATTTACACCTGGTCACTTCATGCGTTTTCTCTTATCGGATATCTATCCGATTTGTTAAAACGTTTCCATTTACACTTGGCCACATAAATGTGTCTTCGCGAAACGGATATAAATCCGTTCTTCAATTCCCGCGCTATATGCAAATTTAACAGAGTTCACGTCAATGAAAGCAATACATAGGCGCTGCATTTTATTCATTATCAGCTAATTTCAATATCAGAGACCGCAACAGGAGAGAGCGCGACATCAGCACTGGAAAGATAGGTTAGTCTCACTACTTTTAATGAAGATGATTGTGTGTTGAGCGTCTGCGACTTTCAGTTTCATTCGCAGCAGTTTGCGTGTTGGCTTGCTGAAGAGATACTCAGCTACTCATCCGCGGTTTATGCTTGTTGCATTAGCGCTGTCATATCTGACTATAACATGCCATATAGCCTATAAAACGCTCTCACATGTTGATTATTTTAATATTTTGGGAGGAGTAAAATTATCATATGTGGTTTCAACAACCAGATGCATTTACACTTGTCCAGTTTCGTCTGGAATGCGGCCCAGACCACCTCCTGAAGTGGTTTGAGCGATCGGATTTATATCCGTCTCGAAAGCGTTTCGGAGGGCATTTACACCTGGTCTTTTCAGGATCGGATAGCTATCCGATCAGAAAAAAACGCATGAAGTGACCAGGTGTAAACAGCCCCATAAAGACCGTCCTTGATTAACGTGGCAGGTGCAGGTGATCAGAATTTGGGTGACTGAGAACAGGTGGGTAGAGCTGAGAGTTCTGGTGTTGATGGTGTAACTGACTCCATGACAGTACCCCCCCCCCCCACCACAGGCAGCTCCTGAAGGCCGCACGACACGACGATTCGGATGATTCATGTGAAACTCAGTAAGTAGAGGTGGATCTAGCGTGTCGTAACAAGCGACCTACAATCTCTCTTCAGGGCCATATCCCTTCCAGTCCATGAGGTATTCAAGACAGCCGCCTCGTCGTTGTGAGTCCAGGATGGTGTTCACTCTATAGATACGTTCTTCATTAGCGAACTCAGGTGGAGGAGAAGGTACGTCATCAACACCAGACCCTGTGAGAAGACACGATAATGATTGTCTAGATGCAGAGACGTAGGTGATGATGAACTGATGGAGGAACTCCCAGAACACCTCATTCATGAATCCTTGAAATACAGAGGGTGAGTTGGACAATCCATATGGCATCGCCTGATATTCATAGTGGCCTGATGGTGTATAAAAGGTGGTCTTGTCTTCCACTCATCACATAACCGGATGAGGTTGTATGCGTGTCGCAGGTCCAGCTTGGTGAAGATTTGAGCTCCACGGAGTTGTTCACTAAAATATGTGATGATTCCAGCATTTACCGCAACCATTTTTAAGCACTGTTGAGCGGATTCTTAAACATCTCTTATTTTGTTCACGCACTCAACATATATGTCTGTGATTGGCTACAATGATCATTGCTTCTCGCTCTTCACAGAGCGCTTATACACGGGAGCATTTGAAAGCTGCGTCTATCAGAAGATCCTTCAGAAGATATCAGAAGAATACTGTATATCTGCTCATAGATGGATCCGCTGATAGACGCGGCTTTCAAACTCTCCTGTGTGTATCTGTGTAACTGCTTGGTGAAGAGTGTGAAAGATGCATATTTAAAACATGTTTTTGAAGAAATGATCGTTGTAGCCAATCATAGACATATCTATTGAGCAGTGGTGTTTAAGAATCTGCTCAACAGTGCTCAAAATGCTAATGAGAAATGCTGGCATCGTCACATTTTTTAAATTTCAGTACCGAATGGTACCGACATTGGTATTTTTGACAACACTACTACTGACAAGTTGTGGATTATTCTAATGCTTAGTTAGTTGTCTCGAACCTCTGTAATAGGTCATTAACAGCAGATCACATAGCATAACAAAATCATCTGCCCTTGACCGATGTATCTTCTGGTTAAAATGAAGTTTTGCAGAGAAATAGCAAACCCTCAGGGTTATGAAACTGTTGTGAAAGAGCTTTCACTGGATTTTAAAGTTTTATGTAAACTCCAGCCAAGGGACTTTTGCAAATAGCAGTCAATAATTTCTGTTAGACTAAGCATATCTGAGATACCAAGCAGGTCTGTGAATTTGTAGATTTACTTCATCACAATGCAAAAGCTGCTTACTTTTCTTTCAACAGTCTCAAAAAACTTGACCACTAAAGCCAAGAAGAAATAAATCAACAGCATGGTCACAAACAAAGTAAAAATTGTATTTTTCCTCACTGATTTTAACTAAAAACAGATGCCAAAAATAAGACAAAGATTAGGTATAATATATTAGAGGAGTGAGAGTTTTGAAGCAACTACAGTACCAAATGGGAGCAAAAACAAAACGCATATTAATCATATTCCCCTTAATCTGTTTCAGTGTAACGTTGTACTTTATCTAATTTATCTTCTTTAATACTCCATCCTTAAAGGCTTTTGTAACACTTCCTTAAAACAGTGTGCAAACATACATCTACTTGATCTATAAACACTGATTACCATAACACTTTATTCAGCATTATGCACAGTAAGTAAAGTATAATATTTATTTTATGAGTCCTTAGATGGACACAAACTATATTATAAGCTAATCTATTCTGCTATCATGATGACCATATATCTTTTTCTTTCTCTTACTCTCATTCCAAGATAGTGGACTGTGGGGTGAATTCAAAATTTAAGAATGAATTGCATCATTTATTTGATTTAGCACCTGATTTGCTAAATTGGTCTAATATTGTGATCTATACACCTGAATCAGCATTTGAAAATGCTAGAAGTGTCCAGAATGTACTGAGGGTCTGGATATATGCCTAGACATAATGTTTTTCTCCATAATTTGATCATCATTCGATAACTGTGGCTGCTGCTGCACCTTTTTGGGCACATAAGCATGCCATTATTAGTTGTAATGAAAGCCACTGACTTATGATGCAGCATTATTTTAGTACATTACACTGGACTGCAGAGTAAAAAAAGACATATGCATTTTCATCTGTGCATAATTTTTGACTGCCACTGTAATAATTTATATACAAAAACGTGAAGGAGAAATAAGGGAAAAAGCTTGTATGCATCCAAATATGACTGTACTCCATCCTGATCCCAACAGGCTATTTTTAAAGATGTTTAATGAGCTCGGGGATGGGTCTGACAGCCCAGGACGGCTGGCTGACAGGGTCAAGGTGCACTGAGGCCTGGTGACTCAGCCTGCAGTAACAAGACCAAAAACACTGATTACACTGAAACACTCACACACACTGGCTACTGGAATAGCATGGCAGCTGCTGACTGACATTTTACTGTAACATAATAATTAACACAAGGTCTCACAGGCCTACAGAACACAGAACGTCTCATCTCGACCAGCATGCTCTTATACATCAGTAAACAACACCTTCTTACAGCCTCAGTTGGAGTTGACTGTTTTATAGAGTCGAAATTACAAATGCTTGACCATAACGTAGATGCAATAATTAAAGATGTTGTAGGCAGAACAACATTAAGATAAGAAAAATTCAAAATCACCACAAAAAGGTGCCTCATAATTATTTCAGAAATTACACGAGACCTTCCACAAGGGTTGTTTTGTTGCAAAATCCAATTTTCATGAGCAGTGATTGAAGGAAAACCAATCTAGTTTCTGCCTGTTTAACGCTGTCCTCCATTAAAAGTCAGACATGGGTTATTCTTCCTACTTCTTATGAATAAAAAGGTGTTTTATTGCATTCACATTATATAAAAAAAAAAGACATAAAAAAATAAAAGACATAAAAAATCCTTTAAATTAATTTTACGATAAATAAATAAATAAATAATAAATTTCTCTCCAACAGGTAATGTTGCTCCACCACAGGGGATCTGACCAGAATCCCCAAACAAGCATGACACAGCAGTGGTAATTAAGCAGAAAGCGATTAATCTCTAGCACAGCGAGAGCGTAATAAAACTAACAGGCATGAAATGAGGACTGCCATGTCATTAGCCGAGGACTCCGCCCCCGCTGGCTTGTTTGGGCCGGAGCTCATTATGGGTGGGGATAATGTACCAGTGGAGCTCCTTAGGTTGAGAAACTTACACTAACCTCTGGCCCTCTGCCTGTCTGTTTTTATTGAGCTACAATGTAATGCTCAATAGAGAAAATGCTTTTCAATTGGTTGTGTTTAGGTGGGATTTGAATCATAGAATAAGAATCTAAAACACAGCGTCACGGTTTTGCTACATTGGATGAACATTTGGGATATGAAAGAAAGAATTTCTGCATATAATCCACTACAGACAATCCCATTATTCCACTGTGTCATTCCATCGCAGCACCATAAAGACATCAATCCAACGAGTCACAATCCAGCTAATCTGACATGCAATCTAGAAAATGGAGTGCTGCCATTATTCTTATCGTGATGCAATCCATCCTGGATTCCAACCATAAACAGCATCTCAAAAAGCAGCATATCACACAATGTCTTCCATAGCGCTTAGCCTAAAAAAAGTTTTCAGAACAACAGTTTCTCTGACTTACTACAGTAAGAGAGAGGCTTATTTCAGACTTTTTTTTCTATACATTAACTGGTTTGCAGTGGCAAATAAATAAAAAGTTTGATATTAATATAAAAAACAAAGCACGCTACAAAATATTTTCTATCCATCTATAAGATGGAGGAAAACATCAAACTAGCTTCTGGCTCGCCGTTGAGAATTGGCACTCATGTGGGTGACTTCTGGGAAAGATCTAAGACTTATGATGAACAATGTATATATTGATTTACTCTCTATTTGTCACCAATTATAGGTCTTTGCTTGTCAATGCAGAGGGATTAAGAACTGCACTGAGCTACTTTATAAACGAGTCAGTCTCTGTGAAATAGGATTGGAGCCCCTGGGCTAAAAGGAATGGTTTAACTACAAGCTCCAGTTGTTACAAATTGGCAATAAAATGATGAAGCTGGCTATGGTCTCCCAGAGACGTGTTTTTACAGTATTCTGGGAAGAAAAGTTGTTTTGAAAGGCCCCGTGGATTGCCTGAAGTGCCACCCGTGCAGTTTGAGGGGTTGTGTGGCCCTCAAGCCCATGCTAATAAGATACACTTACACATACACACAGGCTGTGCTAAAGTTGCCTTGTGACTTAGTAAGAACACTCTACACTGCAAGAGAGTAGAGAAAGGAGGGAAGTACTCTGCCCCAAAACCTTTTTTTTTTTTTTTTTTTTTAAGTAATATTTGGTTGCAAAAACTGCTCATCAACATTTATTTATTTAGCTTGTCTGTATAATGATTAAACTGCCTGAGATAAATGTGCATTTTTGCAAGATTTGTGAAAGTTTTTGTAGCATATATACAATAACGATATAATTTACAGACATATCGCAAATTTTCTTTAACATTTAAAACATTTTTTTTAATAATATGAGCAAAAAAATGTATAATATTTAAAATAAAATTTCCAGACAGACAAGGATTTGTCATAAATGTAATATTAGTGACAGCTTTGGTAGCATCAGTAAGAATGTGTTAAAAATTGCAAACAAATTATTAATAATCAGCCATGTATGCCATCATTTTCTGTATAAACAAAAGTGGTTATACATCAATTGTTGTTTTGGAGTTGTATCATTACAACTGTATTATTTACAAACATTTTTCAAAATTCCTTTGTAAGGAAAATCTATAATTTCATTTAAAAAATATATTTCTTTATAGGTGCAAAAAATATTATATGTAAAATAAAATTATTTGTAAAATAATTAAATGTACTGTAAAGATCAGACATTTGGAAATACAGAAATAATATTTAAAAATATAAAAAAAACTATAAATGCAAGTAAAAAAATGAAAGTAGTTAAATTAAATTCAGTATATTCAAATTATACTTAAACTTACTTCATAATGGTTTAAAATATATTTAAAGTGTACATTTTTATTATTTTATTTTATATTTTAATATTCATAAAATTTGTATTTTTTGTGTTGAAAAAATGAAGTTGCTTAATCTTAGCAAGCCGAAAACATCCTTACTGTTGAGTCCTGCAAATAAAGTTATATTTAAATGAAAAAAACACTGAGTGTGATTAAAAAGGATTATTTTACCTAATATTAGTATGCCAATTGTTCATTTGAGAGGTTCTATTATGGTCAGGATGCTAGAATGAAGCAGACAAGGATGCAGCTCGTTGGGTTTTGGAACAGAGCTCAAGTGTTAAAAAGCGGGTGAGTGAAAGTGAGAGAAAGAGAGAGGGTATCAGCATAACCAACAGCCCTACGCATATGACAGGAACAGGTTGGCAGCGTACAGTCTGAGTTCAGCTTAGCATAATTCTCGTCTCAGTCTGTGGCGGGAGGGGGAGCGGTGTGGGAACAGGGTGGCATATGCTGCCCCACACCATGTTCTGGCAGCCTGACACTCTGCAAACATTTGTAAACTGTGAGGAGAAGGGGAGCAGGTGAAACTACAGCAGTCTGTCTTTTCTGTCACTCAGCAGGGTTTATACTACGCTCCCTGGAAGTGTTACTGAGACTGTCCATGCCAGTGTTTATTCTGAACGTGATGTCTCTATAATGACTGACCTGTGGTAAAAACAGATGGGCGCAGTAGGGTTTTCCATAACTGTGGAATTCCTGCCTATCATAAAAGTACTTTTGCATGTTTAACTGTGTACAATTAAACTAATCAAACAGGAATTGTGTGCACTCAAAAAGAACAATGAGTCCTCAGGGGCACTGAAGAAAGCACGGGCTGAAATGTCTGCTCTTTGGTCTGCTTTTAAGACACTTTGCACTTTTGTCACTTTTTCACTTTTGCATATGGAAAATAAAAAACTATATTTTTTGTAGACCTTTTTTGGTCTGACTGAATTTTTCCAGTGTGCGGACAATTTCAGCTACCTGTTGGATTACAATTAAACTAAGCAAACTTCTTTCCGCTTTTTCACTTAGTATTAGGAGACGTGCTGAAATCGCGTTTGGTCTCGTACTGCATCGCGTCCCTTGTCAGTGTCGGGCGCTTTGCTTAGCAATTTGTTGTGATTAACAGGAAAGTGTGTTCAAGCGCCAGCAGAAGACAGTGTAAAATAATGCTATTTGAGAGAAGCAGTTTCTCAGCGGAGGTTAAAATCAGCTCATAAGTGTATTTACTTGTCTCATTAGTGTTTAGCGCAGTTGTCGTTGCTAGGAAACGCTTGTTTTGTTTACTGTGTGGAGACGTGCTGAAATCGCGTTTGGTCTCGTACTGCATCGCGTCCCTTGTCAGTGTCGGGCGCTTGCTTAGCAATTTGTTGCGATTAACAGGAAAGTGTGTGCAGCTGAATTGGAGTAGTGTTTTGATAGATGGGTATGAAAAAGCTTAGTTTACCGCGGCAGCGGTCGTGTGAAGACCGAAGAGTAAAGACCATCGACTCTACTGTGCGACTCCACCGGGCAGGGACACCGACAAAGGATATAAGTATCACTTTAATTTTTCCTCTTTCCTACTACTTGTTTTACTTCTGTTTCAGTTTTTATAACCGTCTTACTATGTGTTAGTAAGTTGTTGCTGTTGTTTTTAAAACAAGTATGTTTGGCTCAGTGTTGATGTCTGTATTGGTTGTTTATTAAGTTATAGTTTTATTTAATTTTAGTTATTTTAGTACTTCATACTACATGGAAATGAAATAATATATATATATATATATATATATATATATATATATATATATATATAGCATTTATTTTTATATGTATGTATATGTATATGTGTGTGGCTGTACATACACGTCGTTGTTTTTTGGTGTTTGGCTTAGTGTTATGTTAGAAGCATTATTATACTCATACCTTTTGTTGTTTTAATATTTTAAATTGTTTTCAGCTTTACTTTTTTTGTTTTCATTTAAATGTTTAGTTTTTGAAATGTATGCATTTTTCATTTTTATTTAATTTCTTTATTTTCTTAAATGTGTGTGTTTATATAGTATTTACAGAGTTTTGACTTTTAGTTTGTTACTTTTTCTTATTTGTAAGTCGCTTTGGATAAAAGCGTCTGCTAAATGACTAAAAGTAAAGTAAAGTAAAGTATTCACATCAGCACACACAGATTCTAGCACCTTTACAGAAAGAGAGTCTCCTGAGCTCAACACTCAGACAAGCAGAACACAGACTGTCAGATGTTCTAAAACATAACACAAAATTTAGAAACAAAGAAAAGCCTTTGAGATTACACAAGCAATATTCCACATCCATATACAAGACTATGTATGTCTGTAAATGCATGTTTGTGTGTGTGTGTGTGTGTGAGAATGTTAAAGGAATAGTTCACCTAAAAATGAAAGTTACTCTATGCCACCGTTCACTCGCCCTCATGTTCCATATCTTCCTGTAACTTTGCTCAGGAAAGTATATTTAATACTTTCAGTGTATTGAAAATATAGTTCAGATTTTATGTCATCTTATATGTCATGTGATGATGATTAATGCCAAGTTCCAAAATAACATGCAAATCCATGAATGTTGAGATAAAGGTGGAAAAAAAGGAAAAAATGTTATGACTGACAATTGACCCTTTGATAAAACCTGCCCTCCTTAGTTACTGTTGCTATGTCTGACAAGCCATGCCGCTCTCACACTACACACCATATTCTCATGCAGTGAAAAATACATCACGAAGCAAAAAATACATCACAAAGCAAAGAGGAAACTGACAATGCGCCAACAGACAGAGCTGGTTACTTCTGGTATGAAACAAGGTCTCAGATTTCAAATTTTGTCATTTTTTAAGAAATTCAAACAATAAATACCGTTTTGTGGCTCTTTAGTGACAGATCACTGTAGCCACTCAGTTTAAAGGCACATGAAACAATCGTCCTTTCAAATTTACTTGAAGCATGAAATAAACATGAATGAACATCAGAATGTATTTTATTTCAAGCACGGAGATACATGAACACACACCATTTTTCAAGTTTAACTTCCACTGAAGTTAATCTACTCTCTAGTCTGATTTGTTTGTCAGACAAAATGGTGGATTCGGCATTATGACTGGTCAGATCGCCTGTCAAGGTTCATTTAGCTGGGAAACTCTGGATGGTGCAGGCTAATAGGTCTTTTACCTGCAATCTGCTAGCAATCACATAATTTATTACACGGCACAAGCTGATTGTCCTGTGCCGATTCTGCAGCCAGTGAACTTGCTTGCTCAATATTTAAATAGATTGGTTCAGTGTTTGCTGTAAGCTGGCTGCTATTAAAGTTCCTCTGAAACCCTCCACCTCCCCCAGCACCACCTGTCTAGATCTGCTATCTGCTAGATTTATGTATGCCTATTCATGCAGCATATCTTACATGCTCACAGCAGCGTGTCTGTGTATCTATTGGCAGTAGCAAGTCCATACTTGTTCTGCAGCAGCGTGCATAGCCTAGACCATTATGCTGCACCAGAAGCCTGTCCGAAATCAGTTTTACAATGTACTGTAGTTTCAAATGCAAACTCGCCCTGAGATGTCATTGGCTTATATGCAGTCTAGTAGACGCAGCTATTGAAAACTCAGAAAACTCGAAACATAGTGTACACATTTGACAGAATATTTCCATTTGTTTTGTCCTTTGGCATTATAATTCCCCATTGACTGTTTTATGGAAAAGAGTTGTCTGATTTAGCCTCACATCTTATTTTATGTTTGGTTTACAGAAGAAAGGAAATTATAAGGGTTTGGAATGATGTAGGGCTGAAGCAATGAAAAAGTTGTCATTCTTTGCAGAAAATGTTCCATTAAATGAATTCTAATAGGAACTCACATGGTATAGTACATCAGTCCATCCTTCCATGGTGATGCACTGGAAGACTGTGAGGATGGCGAAGAGGATGTTATCGAAATTGGTGATGCCGAAGTTGGGTCCTGTCCAGTACCTCCTACATTCTGTTCCATTGGGACACATTCTTGAAGGACGTTCTGATCCACATGGGTAATCACCAACTCTTTCTCCTGCACACACAAACAAACAGAAAACAACCCTTTATGTATTACATATGCTTTTATGCCTATTTAAATAATCATTAGCCCTACACATTTGGAAGGTAAATTAATGAAACCACCCTCTCAAAATGGTCAAATACACACACACTCTTTCTCTCTGAGGCATATCACCTGCTGATGTTGCTGATTGAGGGGTGAAGCAGGCAGCAGCTGAGCACATGTTAGCAGCTCAGCTTCTTATTGGAAACCTCATTACCAAGACAAGCTAATTACATGCACTGTGTTGAACTGAAATAACTTGCACACACATATTACATTAACAACCTGTCAAGATCCCTCAGACCATGGACACAGAAGTATAGCACATAAATACTCAAACATGTGCATACACACAAATACAGCCTCCAGCTGGAATAGCAGAGCTTATGTCCTCATCTTCAAGAGCTGTGCTGTGTGGATACAATAGAAAAACATCGGCTCTCCAAGCTCTTTCAAGAAACGACTTCTCTCTTTTTACCTCTTTCTGTGTCACAAAAGACCTTTAAAAATCACTCAGTGATTCAGTGTTCTAGTCTTGCCTGCAGGATAAATCATGAAAACATCTGCTTTACAATGGCAATCAATGATATTCTGCTGCAGGATTATTATTTTAAGAAATATAATTACATTTGCTTCTATCAATCAATCATGTGGTACACTAGGATGTACTAAAGTCAGATTGTAATTGGAATTAGGGGTGGGAATCAACAGGGACCTTGTGATATATTATATAGATATCTGGGCCATGATATGGGTGTTAACACAGCTCAAAAAATAGTGTAGATTAGCAGGGATTTTGAAACTGTTTGATGCAACGAACCCTCAAATATGATGATCCCCTTGCAAAGGACCCCCCATCTTAATATATGAAGGGCAGAGTTTGCTCTGTTTGGGTAAAAACCCTTCACATCTATGTACTTACACACCAGAACACAATGAAATACTAATAAACATCTACAATTAATGTTTTCATTAGGAGACAAAGGGAAAAACAGAGATGAATAGAGAAAAAAACACAAAGATCTGTCATGTCTCACTCACATTCAGTCCCTAGCTGCAAAGGAAACAGCAGTGTTTTGTGGGTAAATGTCAGTCAGTGAAAAGCGAGGCAGGTGGAGGAAATTTGCATAAATAAAAGAAAGAGCCTGAGAGGACCTCTGATCCATACAGAGCTGTGCAAAAATCTTCTAGAGTTCTCTCTGTTTAGCAATTGTTCAAATATATATTTTGTATTCATATTTTCATTCAAAAAGTTTATTTTTTTAACAACAGGTTTTGTCTCGCTAAAGGCTTTATTGTGTAAATGGAGTCTTCACATTTTGTTTATATCTTGTGATACCAGTGCAGGTTTCTTTCTGCTAGAGTGTCTTTATTATCTTCAGTATAAACTGATAAGGAGTCGCTTTTCTTGGACTCTCTGAATTCGTTATTTAATGTGTGCTACAAAGAGCTGTTTTGAGATTGTGTGCTTTGAAACGTCTCTGACTGCGGTGGCTCTAAGATTTATTTCCTTTGTGCTCTTCAAGAAGCTTTTTTGTTTCCACAACAGGAACTAACCTGTATCCACTTTAAAGCAGGTGAAGTGGAATTTGCCCATGTAGAACTCAACGCCGATGATGGCAAACATGACGATAGCAAAGAAGAGCAGCAGTCCAATCTGAAGAAGAGGAACCATGGCCTTCATAATGGACTTTAATACTACTTGAAGACCTAAAAAGAGAAACAGATTATGTTTGGTTAAATTAATCATGGTATCATTGCCGTCTAGAGTTTTTAATGCATGAATGTCTGAACAGGCACTGTTAAATTGAAGTGTATTGTACTGCCAGACACTTACTTGGGATTCCAGACACCAGTTTGAGGGGTCTCAGCACTCTGACGGCCCGCAACGTTCTCAAGTCAAACTGTGAACCCAATGTGGTTAAAATCCTGTCACAAACAAACAAACATGCAAACATCAATAGAAAACATAGACCATCACAGACATTGATTACTTCAGATTAGTACCTGCTGTTTAAGTCTTAAATTATTTAATTTGGCCCGCTCCAGTCTTGGATATTTGGTTACATCCTTAATAGAAATAACCTCAAATATAAACATGAAAAATTCAATATAAATATTATTATTATTATTAAATTAAAATGTAAAACTATAGTATAAATAATATTTATCTTAAATATATAATAAATTATATATATATATAT
>JAFVLL020040883.1:0-78538 GCA_021397915.2 Tor tambroides
TAGGTGAAGTTTAGCGAGCTGACCATCGATATGTTTCGTATGCTTCAAGCGCTTGAGAGGGAACCGGTGAACCTGGCTACACAAAGCTCCAAGCCAGGGACACTTGTAAGAGAAGACTCTTACACTCTCCCTGTCACTCTCTATGTTGAGTGTTTCTGAGTATTTCCACCCCTACTCGCTCGCTATTTCAGTACTTCACCTTTTTCAGTGGCTCTCTCACTGTTCTTTCTCACTCCGCCTGCTCTCAGTGTCTCTCTATTCCTCTCTCACTCATTTATCTCTCTCATTATAGGAGCCCAATGAAAAGCCGGCCAAGAGAGAGAACCCTCATAAATATCTCCTCTACAAACCAACCTTCAGCCAGCTCTACACTTTCCTGTCTGCCTCCTTCAAGGTTTGGCTGATGTCATTGCAGTTTTTAGCACCTGTCAATTTATTGTCAATCCATCCTGTCATTTCCGTCCTGATTTGACTCTATATTGCATCAAGACCTTGGAGCAGACACGATGGTTAATGGTCCTTGCACACTGAGTCCAAAATTTTCGTATGCGTTTTTTTTTTTCCACATTCGTTATCCTTTCTTATCAAAATGCTTGCCAAGGATGCGAAAAAACAAAAGATGATCGAACCTGATCCGAATTTTTTTTATGACGGATGAAAGTTTCGGAGGCAGTGTGTAAACGTGATTGACACAACGTGAGCTCGTATTTATTTTTTAACGTTTGAAAATTTTGGACGAGAATTTCGGACTCGGTGTGCAATGGCCTTAAGCTAAAATCAAATGTTCCATATATTCTGAGTTAATATACTCCTAAATGACAAATTTTAGCAAACATTGACTACCGTTCAAAAGTTTGGGGTCAGCAAGATTTGTTTTTTTTTTAAGGAAATTCTTACTTATATTCATCATGGATGCATTAAATTGATCAGCAAAGACTGTTTGTTTATTTATTTATTGCTTGGCTGTTCTTTTGAAATTTGTTTCCACAAAAAAGCAGCACTATAAGAAATCTTTCTTCAGCACCAAATTAGCATATTTGATATCTGAAGGATCATGTGACACTGAAGACTGGAGTACCAACTGCTAAAAAGCATCTCAGGAATAAATTACATTTGAAAATGTATAGAAATAGAAGACGGTTATTTCAAATGGTAATAATATTTTACAATATTACTGTTTTAGTGTATTTTTGATCAAATAATGCCTTGGTAAGCATAAGAGACTTCTTTCAAAATTATTTAAAAATCTTTCTGACCTGAACTATTGAACAACAATGTACCTAATTACAATTTAATCCAAACAAATGCTCACAAGACTGAGAATGTTCATTTCTCTAAAATGTAAAACTTACAGCTAGACTAAATCCTTTTGGCTATTTCAAAAAGGAAGGAGCCTTTCCATGTTCCTTGCCCAAACCTGTTTCAGCTGATCAAATGATTTTATGGGGCTTTTAAAGCCTCAGGATCTCATTATAATTCAAAAGTCTAGGGTAAAGATAAATAAAACTGCTGTTTTTCTGTACAGTTATTGCGTTCTGGTTGTCTATCCTGTGAGCTAGTTTGGGTTCTGTTGTCTCGAGTGACACCTCATGTGTGAGTGTGTGTGGTAGCAGCATGGCATGCTAACGGGGTGTTAGCGTGTTACTATTTGCTCTGCTGTAGCGTAGCACCTCAAGAGTGTGAGGAAAACCCACATGCACACATGACTCAGATACTTTTGTTGTTTGCTTTTGTCGCAGTTCATTTTTAACTCTCAGACACCCCTATTTTTAGGCTGTTTTCCATCTTGCTTCACAATTTGTTTAGATAAATAATGACAAGTAATTGTCACAGGCAATTGCATGTGCTTTTTTTTAACCCTTTCCTGTCAATAGCTGGTCTGTGTGTGTTTCTCTATTTGGAAAGATGAATACTACCTCCTATTATATTTTGAGATGTGTTATTACTCTTAAGGGCGTTACTGAGATGCTCTGGCCGCATAGCACTTAGCGTGCCACTGAACACTGACTCTGCTTTACCATTTGTATCATTTTGAATGTTCTGATTTAATTAGCCGGTTTAATGGATTCATTTTTCTGTTCTAGTCACTGAAAGTTTTCTTTTCTTTCACCGATTCTTTTATTGCTAGGAACTGCCAGCCAATAGTGTCCTGCTGGTGTATCTCTCTGCCACTGGAGTGTTTCCTTCTGGACGCTCAGAGTGTGAAGGTACGCTGAGGTGTTTTAGCACTCTGTTGTTCTGACACGGGATGATCTGGAATATTGTTCTCTTTATATTTACATAAATATCTACTAATTACAAGCACTCTTGAAGCTGCTCAGCCAATCAAATTAGAGGATTCAGAAATTTGTGTAATATTATGTATGATGTTTCTAACAAACTTACTGCCATGTTCAAAATCTAGTGCTGTCAAATCGATTAATCGCGATTTAATCGCATCCAAAATAAAAGTTTGTGTTTACATAATGTGTGTACTGTGTATATTTATATGTATATGTGTATATACACACACACACACACACACACACACACACACAAACATATTTTTATTTAAATATTTATTTAAGAAATATATGTAATATATGTATATTATACATACATATATACACACACACACATATTATGTAAACACCAATTTTTATTTTGGATGTGATTAATCGATTTGACAGCACTATCAAAAACAAGTATTCTTTGATGAATAGAAAGTTCAAAAGAACATTTTTGTTTAATGCATCCTTGCTAAATAAAATAATTTTCTTTAAATGTCCTTAAAAAAAATTCTGACCCCAAATTTTTGAATGGTAGTGTTGGAAATGGGCAAAAAGAAGTTGATCCACCTTGAAAGTTTTGGCTT
This sequence comes from Tor tambroides, assembly GCA_021397915.2. Lineage (NCBI taxonomy): Eukaryota > Metazoa > Chordata > Actinopteri > Cypriniformes > Cyprinidae > Tor > Tor tambroides. The sequence goes on from JAFVLL020040883.1 coordinate 2,855, forward strand.
AATTTCGATGAGTGATCCAAACAAGAAGGAGTCAAATCTGTTCTATCGATATTATTTAACATCACCATTCTTTTATGTACAGGACCTTACGATTATGGAGGTGTCCTGACCAATACTAATCGAGATGTGGTAAACGGCGAGATGGTGCAGAAGAGAAACCAGGCGCAAAAGGAGATGCACTGGTGAGCCTTCATTGACATCCATTCTGTGCTAGTCTGCTAGAAACTAAAACGTACATGTTTGAGACACTGAGGTGTTATTTTAACACGCATGTATGCACAAACGTGTGTTTTTCAGTCTCCACCCAGGAGACCTTTTCCCCTTCACCAGGAAACCTCTGTTTATCATTGTCGACTCAACCAACAGCACAGCTTATAAGGTGAGACATCAACTCTCCGTCTCCCTTTCCTTGTCACACTCTCACATTTCTTCCGTCATTGCAGCATTTCGTGACATCATGAGGCCGTTTATTATTCAAGAGCAGCCATGTGGTTGCTCTATAAATAAGACTATCTGACTTATTGACTAGAATATACATGAGAATAGTTAGCAGAAATAGACCTTGTAGTAGGGACACAGTTGTAGTTTTTTCTTTTTACTCATAGATGGATCACCCTTTGTTTTTGTTTTTTCCCCCTCCTCAACTGATTTTCTTTAGATGATTGCATAGTTCAGTAGTGGAGCGCCCCCTTGTGTAGATTTCATAACACACTCACTTTGTGTACTAGTAGAGCAAATTTACTATTAAAAATGATTTTTCATGTAACTCTAGCTTGTTGTCTTCTTGTCTTTCTACAGAATTTCTCCAATCTGTTTGGCCAGCCACTTGTTTGCCTGCTTTCTCCGACAGTGTATCCGAAGAGCATGCAAGGTCTCCTTTTTTGTTGTTTAGGCACTGTGTTAGGAGACAGGAAACATTTTTAGTATTTGCTTAACATTTTTTTTCTTTGATGTAGGATTGTCTGTTATTTATATACTGAGTATCTATTGTATTTTTAAACTGTTGTTTTCTTCTTTACTCACAGACCAGTGTCAGCGTGGGAGTGTGTTTACTCTTTTCCTTTACAACCCCCTCATGGGCTTCCTGTCTGTGTGTGGACTGAGCAGCATGCGCTATGGATTGTGGGAAAAGGCCCAGGAACTCCTACGGAAGATTTTCCATGACATTGGCCAGATGATCACGAGTTCCCGAGCTATAGGTAATGCCAATATGTGCCCTTTTTTAACGCTTACATTAATTTTTACATATCAGTGACATGTTGGACCAAGAAACAGACAGATATTTCATAATTTTCCTGTTGACTGTCTTCCAGATCAGGCCTTTCTGCAATTTTACGGTGATGAATTTCTGCGTCTGCTCATGATCCGTTTCGTGTTCTGCTGCACCACACTGCGATTACACAAGCTTTTCCGGGTGAGACTGAACTGAATAAATACATTTTATGTTAATATAATAAACACATTAGTGTGATTAGTAATGATCTGTGAAATAATAGTCATATTTATCTCATGAACCAGAATAAATGACTATTAAATAATGAATAAATATTAAATATATATTTTTTGAATATAAGGTAATGCAGCTCTTAAAAGTTCTCAGAAACAGACCGATTCCATTTATTTGTTGGCTGCTATTCTCAAAATTGAGCTCTAAATCCATTATTTTTCGCCATCAGAAAATCGACTTCTACTGAGATCCAATTGAATAATATCTTGCTTTTTATATCAATCATCCCTTTTTTCTTGCTGGCTTATTTTTTATGTGTGGACACAAAATGGTGGTGCAATCACATTAATCAACAGCTATTTGTACTCAGTGTTATCTAAATTCCTCACCCTCGTGTCGTTCCAAACCCGTAAGACCTTCGTTAATCTTCAGAACACAAATTAAGATATTTTTGATGAATTCCGAGAGCTCTCTGACCCTCAAATAGACAGCAAGGATCCTAACATGATCAAGGTCCAGAAATGTAGTCAGGACATCGTTAAAATAGTCCATGTGACATCAGTGGTTCAACGGTAATTTTACGAAGCTATGAGAATAGTTTTTGTGCGCAAAGAAAACAAAAATAATGAATTTATTCAACTATTCGTCTCCTTGTCACCCTGGCGCCATTTTGGAGAGTATAACATACATAAACAACGGATGCAAAATATGTGAGGATAAGTTTTTACGTTCAGATCAAAGTGTAAACAGTGTATCCGTGTACGGTGCTGCTGACACAGAACAGCATATGTTGTTTGCATACAGTGCCTTGCGAATGTATTCATACCCCTTCATTTTTTTCACATTTTATGTTGCTGCCTTATGTTAAACTGCTTTAAATTACTTTTTTCCCCACATCAATCTACACTCCATACACCATATTGACAAAGCAAAAACAGAATTGTCACAACTTCGTAAATTTATTAAAAATAAAAAACTGAAATAAGTACATTGCATAAGTATTCATACCTTTAACTAAATATTTAGCTGAAGTACCTGTACAGCCTCAAGTCTTTTTTGTTTGATGCGACAAACTTTGCTCATCAACATTTGGCAATTATCTGCAATTTGTCTCCTCACCTCTTCACCTCTCAAGCTCTTTCAGGTTGGATGGGGGCAGACGCACATTTTCAGCTTTCTCCAGAAATATCTGATTGGGTTCAAGTCCAGGCTGTGGCTGGGCCACTCAGAGACATTCACAGCGTTGTGTATAAGCCACTCTTGCTGTGTGCTTAGGGTCACTGTCCTGTTGGAAGGTAAACCTTCTGCCCAGTCTGAGGTTCTGAATGCTCTGGACAGGGTTTTCATTAAGGCTATCTCAATATTTTGGTGCATTGAGCTTTTCTTCTATTCTGATGAGTCCCTCAGTCACTGCTACTAATAAACAGCCCCATAGCATGAGGCTGCTACCAGCACACTTTACTTTTGGGATGGTACTCTGCAGGTGAAGAGCAGAGCGGGTTCCCTTCAAACATGATGTTTAGAATTGAGGTTCATCAGACCAGAGAATCTTGTTTCTCAGAGTCTGAGGGTCCTTTAGGTGTTTTTTTTGTAAATTCCAAGTGTGTTTTCATGTGTCTTCACTGAGGAGAGGATTGAGTTTGGCCACACCAGCATACAAAGCACAGATTGGTGGAGTGTTGCAGTGATGTTTGTCCTTCTGTAGATTTCTCCTATCTCCACATATGATCATGGAGCTCAACTAGAGTGACCATCAGGTTCTTCGTCACCATACCAACCAAAGCCCTTCTCCATCAATTGCTCAGTTTGGCCAGGAGGCCAGCTCTAAGAAGAATCCTGGTTGTTTCAAACTTCTTCCATTAAGGGTAACAGAGACTACATGCTTCTGTGACCCTTCAATGAAGCAGAATTTTTTTCTGAACTCTTCCCCAGATGTGTGGCTTGACGCAAACCTGTTTCTGAGCTCTACAGACTGTTCTTTTGACCCCAGGGCTTGGTTTTTGCTCTGATATGCATTATCAGCTGTTGGACCTTTTATTAAGACGTGTGTGCCTTTCCAAATCATACCCATTCAATTGAATTTGCCACAGGTTACCTTCACTCAAAGTCTAGTAACACCTACAAGCAATATGAATGCTCCTGAGCTAAATTCCAACTGTCCCAGATAAGGGTATGAGTACTTATGCAATGGAATCATTTAAGTTTTTTTATTTTTAATAAATTTGCAAAGATGTTAAAAACCTTTTTTTTTTTTTGCTTTACATTATAGTGTATGGAGTGTAGATTGATGTGGAAAAAAAGTAATTTAAAGCAGTTTAACATAAGGCAGCAACATAAAACGTGAAAAAAAATTAAGGGGTATGAATACTTTCGCAAGGCACTGTATGTGATAACTCTCCAAAATGAATAAAGTCATTATTTTAGTTTTCTGTGCCCACAAAAAGAATTCTCGTTGCTTCGTAAAATTACGGTTGAACCACTGCGGAACACTTTGTGTTCCGAAGATTAACGAAGGTCTTACGGATTTGGAACGACATGAGGGAGAGTAATTAATGAGAGAATTTGAATTTTTAGGTGAACTATCCCTATACTGTAGTAGTATACAGATAATACTAAAATAAAAAAAATTTTGTATCCCACAATCAGGCATCTATTGGAGTATTAGACATACAAAGCTGTATGTATAAGTAGATATAATACACTGAAAAACGATAATTTAATTAGAATATACATTTTATTTTGTAGTATTGTGACTTTTCCAGAGTTGCGTTGTTTACCTCCTGGTGGCACTACTTACTTCACAGATTGAGGACCACTGACTGACAGCTGCAAGCACATTTACAAGATATTGTCACAGAGCAGCTGGATCAGAATATTTCTGTGTTCTTGTTACAGGAAGCGAGGAGTTTTCCAGAATCGTACCCCTCGCTGCCCAAACAGGAGATGGTGGAGAGCAGCCTTCTACAGAAACATGTGCTGGAGCTGGCGGCCATGTTGGAGGTGCAAAACCTCTTCTCTGATGGCATGTTGGATAACTATTGACCACATGGTGGCACCATGCCAACCTGCAGACACACGCACACACACGCTCATGCCCATACACACACAAACACAAGTTGTAGGTAGGTTCTTCTGAATAAGCTCGTTGTTTAACCTAATCTCATTAGATCTAGCTTACAGTAGTTTAATAACTATTCAAGACAAAATATCTCATCTTTGTGGGCAGATATTGAAAATTTGTCGAGTTCACATGTATTTTTAGATTTTAAGGAGCTACACACACCCAGATGCGAAAGAGTTGCTCCCATCATACAGGAAAATTTACTACATGCATGTATCGTATGAGTGTATGAGTGCAGGCACATGGGCGTTCAGACCTGTTGAGGGCAGCTATCGCCGTTTCTGAAGGTGATAAGAGAGCACAAGAAGAAATGAGACTTGGAAACTTTTTTTTTATGTGAATTGGTGTAATTCCAGGGAGATTCTTCCAAAAAGATGAGCCTACGGCTTTGGCAAAACACATTTTGGAGAAGGAAGTTTGTTTTCCTTCTCAACTCTTTGCCTCTGCAACGTTTACACAACATTTTTCCATAGGGAGCATTTTGCATGTTTGCGTTTCTTTGCTCCATGTTGGCCTTTTTGTTTGTTTTCGTTCGTTGAAATGTGTTCGTTTTTTCAACTTCACACAAATTCCACAGACTTTCGCCTGGTCTTTCGAAGGAGGCCCACCGCGCTGTGCCTCTTTTGGGTTATTTCGGTCATCAGCTAATTAATTAACGCTACGTGGACACCAGAATCTCCATTTTTATTGAGCGTTGATTCTTTTTAGCATGCCTCGGTACTAGTGTGGTAAGCCCATACTTGCATAGCTGATGTAATAACCTAATGTCTTATTCCATGTGTGCAATGGACACCAATAGCCAACAGAGTTCTCTTTTATAGTGTCACAGAGACGTACAGGCGTACTCCTGTATATAAGTACAAATTTGTGTATATATCTACATATAAATATATGTATAGTTCTATAAGAAGTCAATGTGATGCAGAGAAGTGTGTCTGTCTGGGTTGTTCGTCGTGGCAGATCTGTGAAAAGATGACCCTCTGCATGTGACAGGGGCAGTGTTCTTTTGTCTAATCTGTGAATGGACCATGCCACTGTCTCAACTGCGCACCCTCCCGCTGCTTCGCAAGAGTGCAGTCAGCTGACATTCCAAGGATCATGGCATAAGAGCGTCCCTCTTTCACAACCCCATCTGTCTCAAGGACAAGTGCACTGCGTCGGTCTAATAAGAAGTGATGTGTTCGGTGTTTCGTTTGTTTCATTACGTCACGATGATGATAATTACGATGAAAACGGTTACAATAATAGCCTTGCACTTTACTTGCACTATTTAAGTTTGATTCCGATGTTATTTATTGTGCTGTTGGCAAGAGGCATGTCTGATCATTCCGTTATGTCACGCTTGGCAAATAGTTTATCATTTTCTCCGTCTGTGATCTATGTTAGAAAACGCCACACATAGTGACTGATATTTCAACGTTTACCGACTTTCCCCCCGAAACTGCAGGGTTGATCGTGGCCATTCGAATGGGACCAAAAGATTCCTGCATGTGAAGAGCACAATGTCCCATACGATTCTAGTACCCTGTCATCTCTCTGTCTGTATTTGATATTTTTGCACGTAGCTGCTTCCTTTTTTTTGAATAATCCTCTTGAATGAAAAGAGAAAAGTTTGCTAACAAACAAATCACTGCCAAACACAATTAACCTTCCCATGGAATATCCACTGCCCAAATTAAGCCGACAACAGAGTTGTCTGTGCTCTCGCAGGCACAAATTTGTTTTACGGCCTGGCTTTTTTTTATTGTGTCGTTTTAGTTTGCCAAAAGGAGAAGGGCTGGATGGAGATGAAGAGGGAAACAGATGGTGGATGTCACTGTTTCCTCTATGTCTAGTTGTCTGACCTTGACTGGTGGACGGTCAAATGTTTTTGCCTTATTTAATTTGTATTAGTATGTGTGTATAACTTTCCAGGAACCTGTAAATTAACCCAGCGAGTTCTTGCTGGGACTGTCCCAGTATAGTGCTGTATTCACACCGCATCATTTAGCTGAGAGCACTGGGGTGAATACAGACTCTAAGCACTTGAAAACGTGAAATGTACCACAACAGAAACCTACCAACCTGAAATTTAAGGGAAAATGCAATACCCTTTTTTAAAATCATTTTAACAAAGCGTTTCTTACCAATTGCCCAAATTTCTGTAGTAGATGCATGTTAATTAGCTAATCTGTTAAATGTTGATGCCCCCTGCTCCATTTGAATGCAACCTGTAAATGCATTAGCGGCCATGATTGGAAGGAACAGAAAGAAAATCAACTGCATTTGTTTTCTATTGTAAACACGGGGCCAGATCTAAGGTGTAGTACGGCTGATTTCTACCAGTTCCTACTGTTGTGGGAGGGAACATTTTCAAAAATGATGTAATGGTCAGAATACTCTTTCTTTATAAGTTAAGGGGTTCTAGAGTTGCTAGTTGAACATACTTGCATTGTCCAATTGTCATGTGTTTTTAATTGCTAAACTGTTTTGTCTTATCTGTTGCCAAATTATATTTGATGTTTGTTGTTAAATGCAGAAAAAAAGAATACAGAAAAAATGTGATGATACCAAACATGCAAGCTTTTTGTTTTTAAGAATGCTATTTAAGATCATTAAAAAGTTTATGAATGTTTTGTTTAATTTGTGGTGTTCCTTCATCCGTTTCGGGTACTAATAGCACTATAACTGATACAGAAATGATTAAGATTGGGGTTGCATGATATTTTAGATATTTAAAATATATTTCCATCTATTTGTGTCATTCAGTACTGGACTGTGAAATGCAATCTTTATCAAATTTCAGAATTCATTTTTAAATCCAATATTCATTATAGTGTTGCAATGCTTATAGCATTTAAATTATTGATTTTAGTTTTTAGTATTTTATATTTAGTTTTTATATTTAGATTAGGGTTAATACTGTATAGTATGGAAGTATAGTTTCCGCCACTGAATAAAAAAAATTTAAAAAGGTAATTGCGACTTCTCGCAATTCTGACTTTTTTTTCCTCATAATTGCCAAATACAAACTTGCAATTGTGAAAAATTAAGTCAGAAATGTGTGCTATCAGAATTCAGTGAAGTCAGAATTAAGTCAGTCTCAATTCTGACTTTATTACTCACAGTTGTAAGTTTATATCCCGCAATTCTGACTTTATAACTCGCAATTGTGAGTTTATAGTTTATAGAAAAAAGTCAGAATTGCAGGTTTATATGACACAATTCTGAGAAAAAAGATAGAATTGCGAGATGTAAACTTGCAATTGCGAGAAAAAAGTCAGAAATGTGAGAGAGAAAGTCACCATTACCTTTTATGTTTTATTCGGTGGTGGACACAGGCTTCCATAGTATAGACCATTTATCAGCCATAACATACAAATAATCATCAGCCAGATTTTTTTAGTATCAGTGCATCTCTAATTAAGACTGGATTGTAAAACTCCTCACATACTCAAATTCCCAGGAGTAAAATCGTAAATATTAGATTCAGTCCATATAAATATATAGACTATGTGGAAAACATTAGACATTTATATATGCAGCTCCTGGGCCCAGCAGTGAGATTACAGCACTCTGTTCCTTCAGTGATATCTCAGAGGAACTGGTCTTGGCATGATAGAAGTTATCAGTAGAACATCCTTCAGAATAATATAAAGACCCCTTTATCTTAATTTCCTGATATGTATTATCTTAATTACCCTGCCCTTCCTGCCTCTGTAGGTCACTGTCCCGATAGAGCTGTCAAACAGAGTAGACGGGTATGTGGTACAGTATTACCATTTCAATATGGGGCCGGTTAGATAAATAATAGCATGTTCATACTTTACATAAATACTGCATTAAAAGTAAATCAAACACAGATGACAACATAAACGAGATCCATTTACTTTATGTAGCAGGCACTTTACAATGATCCCCAGTCTACCCCTTTGGTGTACATCACTGGTTCCATTTTTAAATCTCTGCACAAAAACAAAACAAGAGTATGGGACCAAAGATGTGAAATAAAAACAAAAAATAAAACATTGATTAAATCAAACTTTTTTTTTTTTTTTTTTTTACCACAGAAAACACTTCAAATCCAATAACAACCTCAAATGTACGAGCTCAGTTTTGCTGCTCTCATTCACCTGATCTTAAATATGCTGTATTCACCATGTTACTCATAGCACATATACCGGGTTTGTTTTGTCTTCCACAGTACATTTCTTCCCACTCAAAACCATGTCGGATTGAAATCTTTTTGATGCCAGTATGTCATAGAACAATTTATGCTATATTGGCATGTGAACTTTTACACAAGCAAATTTTTTTCAGTTTGAAACAAGTGCTTCTGTGTTTCTCTACAGTTTACAGTTCATAGTTTGTTTTTTCTTCAAGACAGAAGCATTCAAAATGATGGTCTTTTCTTCTTTCCTTTAAGCAACAGGCAAACCTGCCTGGTGTCCTCAGTGTGACAGTGTCACTTGTCTCCAGGTTCAGTCAGGTAGTCATACAGTCTTCCTAGCTGTCATAACTCGAACAATAGAGCCTAGTCCTCCAACAGCAAATGCCTGTTATAAAAGAAAAATGTTTTTATGTTATTTAAAGCCCTCCAAAACGGAATATATCCCATGGATGATGTAAAACAAAATAATGCCCCTTTTTTACCTCACTCTTGATAGCTTGGGTTTACCTTTTCATGCCACTGCAGCAATATGGCACTGCTATTTTCTGTGGGCCTCTCAAAGCCTTTGTAGATGTACTTCATGAGAAGATCAATTCCATTCTTGTCGAGAGATTTAACAGCGGGCTCTATATCGCTGCTCTTAAATGATGTCAGAACCCTCAATACCACAGCCTGAGCTCTTTCCTGAGAGAACGAAAGACAGGAAAGATGCAATCGTCCAGTCTGCGCCCCATATGCTTCATTCTGAAATGTAGTTCTTGGTAAAACGGTCTGTACCTTTATTGCTGGGTTCCTGCTGTTGATTGGAGGGTTCCTAAGAGCAATATGAAGGGCTGCCATCATGTCCCCTGTGCATTAAAGCTGGTTAAGGAAGACATCAATAGCTCAAGCTCTTACCATACCTACAGTACAGAAAAGGAAGCTTTAAATTTTGCATAAACTGACACTAGGAGGAATGAAGTTTTTCGGATAAAGTGGTCTCAAACATATACGCACACTCAAGCCCAAGAAGGAATTTCTCAAAACAAATGAATCTTTCAGATGGGACTAAACTCTCAGGAACATGGATGATTGATTGTTTGGTGCGCTGCAGCTGCCTGCCACTGCATTCTGCACCAACTGTCACATGCACTGAATGACACTGCATTAATATGGTGAGAGACGTGGCTATCCCAGCTAGATTAATTTCAGCCTCTGAATTAGATGAGACATTAATATCAATTTTTAATCCAAGTATTCAAATTTTAGGCGCTGTGACCTCAATATTAAAAATAGAAGACCTCAACATAGAAGCAAAACAGAGAAAACTCTGAGTCTCAAGACACTCGTCTTCTGCGTCCTAGTGTTCCAGAAAAATTCGAACTTCTTGTCCCCAGATGTCCTTTTCTCATGCTGTGCTGAGGACATTCCACCTAAGTTTGGGATAACTTATCCAACAATTGACTTTTCACTGTAATATAGAACGTCTGGATTTGAGTTGCAGTATGAAGAATGAAAGATTGTACAAGTTGAACGGCCACGTTTTGAACTAAGTTGTCAGAGAATCCCTTACATTTACAATACCACTTGATGACAGACACTTCTCAAAATAACCAATCTCAAAGGAGCATGAATGAAAAAAGAAAAAGGTCCAATGAATTTCTACTCTGGGGAATTTATACAGAGGAGATACATATACACATACGTACATTCATATACATATGTACACATTAAGATCGTTTTAAAGAAATGATTACCTTTGTTGAGTAAGGATGCATTTTGAACTTTCTATTCATTATGGAATCCAGACAAAAATATATCATGGTTTCCACAAAAATATTAAGCAGCACAGCTAGTATTAAGCAAAGAAAATCTTCCTTTGTCATCACAGAAACAAATTACATTTTAAAATATATTAAAATAGAAAACATTTTTTAATTTTAATATTTTACAAAATTGCTTTTTGTTAGTGTATTTTGATCAAATAAATCAAGTAGACTAACTATATATATAAATTCATTGATATTATTAGTAAAAAGTTACAATTTTCCCTACATCATGAATGTGGTAAAAGCATGTACTGCCAGGGATTCATTCAAAACATCAACAAACTCTACAGGGACCAAGTAAGGCTCCTGTGGGACCTCTTGTTTTCAAAGTGCAGCTCAGTGTTCTATAATAACACATTGCGGTTCAGCAAGATCAAGCTCTTTGCATTCTGCCCCACTGCACAGAAGTGCTGCTAAACAAGTCAAATGCTGATGCCTGCCACAGCTGGACAGACCATCACACATATTAAAGGATAAAGGACACTCAACTGTACAGTGAGATGGTTAAAGAGAATCCCCTATGTGAAAGTGAACTCTGCAAAAAAAACTATTTGGTCTCACTGGCTACAGCTGCTCCATCAGATACCATCTACAGGAACTTACTAAACCAGGTACTATGGTAGAGCAGAGAGGAAGAGGAAGCCCGATGCAAATCAGAGGTCTCTGGGCACAATTGGGGTGGAAAGCCCTGAGGTGACTGGCCTCAGATATGGAAGTCAAATATTTTATTTCACATCCTGGCAGGGCCAAATCCCAACCCTTTACACAACAGAATGATGACAACTCTTCATCCAAAACTAGAGGAGTGTACGTTCAGGCATATTTCACCTGTGAGTATAACCTGTACCATGGAGATCATAAACAAATAGAAAGATCACAGAGACAATCACGCCATTGTGTACCTCAGTCTATACAGTACAAGGAAACAAGAATGGCAATGTGACAATAGCGTGTGGATTCACAACTCCCACAACAGGTTTATTACTGTGAGACAATGTAGATGACTGTTTGCTTCGAAAGCCTATTATGATAAACACAGTCTAACCTAATTGGAAAACTGTGACAGAATGATGTACCTGGAATGTCACAGCGCTCTTGTTCTCAACAAGACAGCAAAACACTCTTGAGGAAAGAGTACGTTATATTATACAAAATAAAAGTTGAAATCCTGTCAAAGCTTAATTACATTTTTAAACGCGTCACTTCAAATAAGAGGAAATACTTTCACTGCTCCTAAAAACACAAACTGCTGGAACAACAAGCGTTTATAGATCTGATATTTCTTTTTTCCCCCATCAGGTGTTGGATGCAAATTAGCCCTTTTAATCCCAGTGGTTAAATCTGTGATGAAAATGTATTTTGAATTTGAATGATCTGAAAACTATTTCTGTTGTATTTCACGTAGAGTTGTCAACTGTAAATGAAAGCACAGGCTGTCTTGATTTCATTTTTACATGACTGTTGTAAACAGTCACAAGTCCCAAGCGGTTTAATTCCAGTTTACCTCTATAAAAGATCATTCTGTCTTAAAGCACCATAAAAAAGCATTTAAAATGTTATAATTCAAACTGTATAACATCGCTCAGTCTCATAAAAATCATAGTCAAAGGAATCATAAACATGTCACATTTGTGACCACAAGGAAAAGTCACATTTTGAATAAGTAACTTATGAAATGTTAGATTAGTACTCATATTAAATTATTCCCATCACAGAGTATTGATCGCAAAGTTCTCTTGGGTCTTATTAAGCAATTTCAGTATTTACAGTTGTGACCAAAAATAAAACACACTTTCAATAACTTTTTTAGACTGTGCAACGTTTGGGAAACAACCTGTTTGCACATCTCCCTTCAGGCAGACACTACAAATCTCTGTGCACTAGAACATCTAGGCATAAAAACAGTTTCCACCCCATGCCATCTCCAGCCTAAACAGCTAACACAGGAATTATTACCTGTGTTCTGTAATTCATTCTCCATCTCTAATTATCGCCTCTCTCTCACGTACTGTGTAAATACATAATGCATATTTTCTATACAGCTGTATAGATAGAGTAAATAACGCACAAATAACGCACAAATGCAATGAGTTTGCTTCCTTCTTTTCTGAGAAGATCAATAATATCAGAGAGGAGATTGGCACATCCTCAAGTTATGCAGAGGTCACACAGATTCGACCACAATCTCAAAAAGAAGTGACTATGTCTGTTTTTGAAGCAACTGATAGCAAAATTTTGGAAGAAATAGTACAGCATCTTAAATCGTCAACCTGCTATCTTGACTCACTTCCCACATCTTTTTTCAAAAGTGTGCTTAACTGTTTAGAAGCTGATCTCTTAGAAGTGGTGAATGCCTCACTTCTTTCTGGGACTTTTCCAAACTCCCTTAAAACTGCAGTTGTTAAGCCCCTTCTGAAGAAGCGCAATCTTGATAACACCATGTTGAGCAACTATAGACCAATATCAAATCTTCCTTTCATAGGTAAGATTATTGAAAAGGTAGTTTTTAATCAGCTGAACAACTACTTAAACTCAAATGGATACCTGGACAATTTTCAATCTGGTTTCCGAGCGCATCACAGCACAGAGACAGCACTCATTAAGATAATAAATGATATTCGCTTTAATTCTGATTCTGGCAAAATATCAGTGCTGGTATTACTAGATCTTAGTGCCGCGTTTGACACTGTCGATCATAACATACTTCTAGGGAGACTGGAAAACTGGGTCGGGCTTTCTGGGATGGCACTCAAATGGTTCAGGTCATACTTAGAAGGGAGAGGTTATTATGTGAGTATAGGCGATCATAAGTCTAAGTGGACAGCCATGACATGCGGAGTCCCACAAGGCTCAATTCTTGCACCGCTCTTGTTTAGCCTGTATATGCTCCCACTAAGTCAGATAATGAGGAAGAACCAAATTGCCTATCACAGCTATGCTGATGATACCCAGATTTACCTAGCCTTATCTCCAAATGACTATAGCCCCATCGACTCCCTCTGCCAATGCATTGATGAAATTAACAGTTGGATGTGCCAAAACTTTCTTCAGCTAAACAAGGAGAAAACTGAAGTCATTGCATTTGGAAACAAAGATGAAGTTTTCAAGGTAAATGCATATCTTGACTCTAGGGGTTAAACAACTAAAAAGCAAGTAAAAAATCTTGGGGTGATTCTGGAGACAGACCTTAGCTTTAGTAGTCATGTCAAAGCAGTAACTAAATCAGCATACTATCATCTCAAAAACATTGCAAGAATTAGATGTTTTGTTTCCAGTCAAGACTTGGAGAAACTTGTTCATGCCTTTATCACCAGCTTGGGTGGATTATTGTAATGGTCTCCTCACCCGGCCTTCAAGAAGACCCATTAGACAGCTGCAGCCTCATCCAAACCAGCTGCTGCCAGGATTCTGACAAGAACCAGAAACTCTGAGCATATCACACCAGTCCTCAGGTCCTTACACTGGCTTCCAGTTACATTTAGGGTTGATTTTAAAAGTACTTTTACTCGTTTATAAGTCACTCAATGGCCTAGGATACCTAAATACATTGCTGAGTATGCTCACTGAATATAAACCTTAAAGACCTCTCAGATCATTAGGATCGGAGTCAGTTAGAAATACCAAAAGGTTCTACCAAACAAGGGGAGTCAGCTTACAGCTATTATGCCACCCGCAGTTGGAACCAGCTTCAGGAAGAGATCAGATGTGCTAAAACATTAGCCACGTTTAAATCCAGACTCAAAACACATCTGTTTAGCTGTGCATTTGTTGAATGAGCACTGTGCTACGTCCGAACTGACTGCACTGTATTTTATGTATAATCATTTTCTATTTCTGTTTTAAATTAATTTTAAATCAATTTCTAATTCCTTGTTTTTATTATTTTTAATTCCTTGTTTTTATTGCTGTGATTATTATTTTTTTTTAATGACTATTTTACTTCCTTTTATGTAAAGCACTTTGAATTACCATTGTGTATGAAATGTGCTATATAAATAAACTTGCCTTGCCTTACATAAATCTTCTGTTCCAGATTCATACACATTGTTATTTATTGTTAACTCTTATTTAAATGTTTCTGTTCTCATGTCAGATATGTATGTATGTATGCATGTATGTACCCAGAGCTTCTTAAAAACCACAACAAATTCCTCGTGTGTTTGCGCACACTTGGAGAATAAAGCTGATTCTGATAAACGTTTGGATTAGGGAAAGTAAACTATAATCATGAACTAATTTGGTGCTCAAGACAACATTGCTTACTATTATCTATGTTGAAAACAGTTATGCTGTATAATATCTTTGTGCTAACCGTGATACATTTTATAGCAACTTATAAACTACACCAAAGTATCGCCTCAGCTTAAAGAAACACAAACCAACGCGCTGTTAAAATCTTGTAAACAAAGCCGCACGATCATCACGTCATCGTGCCCTAGTACTGTACAGAGGCGCGCGCTCTCATGTCACACGTTCATGTCTCAATCCCTAATAACGTAGCGCTCACATTAAAGGATATTGCCTGATAAGGTTGTCGACTTCCACCGCATCAGGTCCTTGCTGGTCGGCAGGCTCGTCGTGATCGTCCACGAATTTATTCTCGTCGAATTCATCAATGTCCACCTTTCTGAAGCGCGAAGACAGCGTGTTCTTGGCCATCGGGGCCAGTGTCCCTCTCCGGCGTCCCGTGTGCTGTAACAGTTCCTGTGCTCCGATGGGAGATTTCAGTCTCTGCTTACAGTCGGCGTCAGGGACTCCACATGGAAGCACATCCAAAGATGGATGAGTTGCTTAGTCAAAGTGGGCTGCGTTCAGTGTGTTATACCGCCACACACCAGCACATGAGCTGTTTCAGTATACCGATGCGAAGCCGCATATTTAATGTGAAAGGTATGATAGCAAAAGCTGGAGTACTACTGCCACCTGCTGAGTGGGAGTGTAGGAAATGATTTCACAGTTAAAGCGACAGTTCACAAGAAATTCTGTCAATACTTTGGAACAAAGATAAAATTTATGAATATATAGGGCCTAAGACAATCAGTATTCACATGGCTGTAAAAAATTTTTCCACGCGATTAGAGTGAATTCTGTCAGTTTGTCCATTTAAGTAGTGTAAATAGCTGTATTTCTCCTATATTTTTTGGACTGAAGTTTATTTTTAGTTAGTGAACGTATTTGTTTTACTATTACTATTTCACAATTGTAACTGGTGTAAAATTACACAGGCGAAATTGTTCAATCGTGCAGTAAGACCCAAAAGAAAATTGCAAAATAAATAAATAAATAAATTAATTAATATAATAATAATAATAATAATAATAATAATAATTTAATATAACGTTACTTAGAATTCTGAAATTGTATAACTAACCTCCCCACTGACTACTATTATACATGATCTGCGATCATTATTTTTTATGACACAGACAGAGCAATTGTTTGAATTAATTAATTATAGACCATTTAAATATTATATTTGTGACACTGGACCACAAAACTAGTCATAATTAGCACGGGTATATTTGTAGCAAAAGCCAATTGTATGGGTCAAAATTAACGATTTTTTCTTTTATGCCAAAAATCATTAGGATATTAAATAAAGATCATATTCCATGAAGAGATTGTGTAAATTTCCTTCCGTAAATATATCAAAACATAATTTTTGATTAGTAATATGCATGGCTAAGAACTTCATTTGGACAATTTTAAAGGCGATTTCCCCATATTTTGATGTTTTTGCACCATCAGATTCCAGATTTCAAATAGTTGTATCTCGGCCAAATATTGTCCTATCCTAACAAACCATACTCCAATGGAAAGCTTATTTATTCAGCTTTCAGATGATGCATAAATCAACCCTTATGTGGTCCAGGGTCACATTTATCAAATAGGGCTCTTATATGTGTATTATGATCTTTTTTAGATTTTTTTGGATGCTTTTTTTAGATACATGTAAACATGAAATCAAAACAATCCGTCTCAAATGTAAACGTGTTGTAAGGCGGCGTTTGACCGCCAGAGGGTGCTATACGCCACTTAATTCTGAGTCTGCGCAGCTAGTTTGTTGTGTCCGCCATGTTGAACTGCTCACAGAAGGAACATGCCGTAATCGAGGACGAGTTCTAAAATTCAAATGGATAATTTATTATTTTTTAAATTCTAAATAAATTAGTGTTTTTAAGTTAAGTCACATTTGTAGTGTTTCTGCATAGTGAGCAATGGGGAAGAGATATTACTGCGACTACTGTGACCGCAGTTTTCAAGACAACCTGCACAACAGAAAGAAGCACCTAAACGGCGTCCAGCATCACCGGGCGAAAAAAGCCTGGTTTGACAACTTCAGAGGTACTCACAGAAAACTTCACAAAGCGGTAGGAGGCTACAAAACAATTCATTTGATATGAATCACGTTTTTAGTTTTTATTTTCAGACGCTGCCACAGTTTTAAATGAAGAGCGGACAAAGGAGCCCTGCAGAAAGTTTCTCCAGACAGGTGAGAAATTTGACAGGAAGCCACACCGCTGTGTTTCTTCTTTAGTGCAGTATGTTTTCTATTACAAATCTGATAAATTTGCTTTTCCCTCTTACTGTCTTTCAGGACAATGTGTATTTGGTACAAGCTGTCGTTTTTCACACATGTCTGAGAGACATATGAAGATGCTGGAGCAAAAGATTAATGGTGAGGTGCTACAGCAATGAGCAGCAGCTTTCTTGGACCTTCATTTTATGATGTCTTTTGTGTCATTGATCTCTAAGTCATAGTTTACTGAGAAGGCAAGCTGTTGGCTTACACATAGGAGTTTTCACAGTCTGTTAAACTAAGTAGCAATTGTGGCAATTTCCTGTCAGATGAAAAGCGGCAGAAGGACGACCCTGACCAAGATGGATCATCTACTGAGCGCAGCATTGATGAATGGCTCTCCAGAAGAGAGAAGAAACTGGCTGCTTTGACATCAGGAAGGTACTTAATGTGGGAGACTGCACAGAATGATGATTTGAAAAGGCTGGAATGTTTCCAATAAGTCTTTCATTCACTAAGATGGGTTTAGTTCTTAATTGCTTTGACTTTGATGTTGACAAATGATCACTTTTCTTGCTCGCATGGAACTCACAATTCACACTCTAACAATGAAGGACGATGCTTATGTTACCCATGGTTTGGGGTGTAGTATTACACCAATTGCAGAGGCACTTTTTTTGTCTAAAACAACCCATTTTATATTATGAATGAGCATGTTGCTGAACTTAATGAATGAAGGATTCCAGCTGCTTAGGTGCAAGTGTGTTTCAGAGCATTCAAAATGCATGAAGAATCTTGTTTTAGAGGTCACCCTGACGCACATTTAAATGAGATGCCTGCAGCCTACAGCTGTGTCATTTGCATAATTACCTGCATATAGGTTCCAGCGGTAGAGAAAACACACATATGCTCTTGAGCTCAGCAGTCACTTGTAACTCATTTTATTTTCAGAGTTTTAAAGATGGAAGAGGAAGAATGTGCTGAAACCATTGAGATACCTCCGTATTTGCTGTCTATTCCAGATCTTCCTCCATCTCTTCATCCCCCACCAACTGGTGGTTGGAGAGTGACGCTACACAATGAATGGGGTTGAAATATAATTTATAAAAGTTCTTTTTAATTATTCCCTTTTTTCTTCAAGAACATGCTGCTAACTATTATCATTGCAAAGCCGTTGTGTGCTAATTTTCCTTTCTGTTTGAACTGTTTCTTGAAGGGAGAACAGTGCGCATATTTGTATCAAATTTGAAGAGTTTATTTGCAAAAACTGTTTTTTTTTTTTTAATTTTCAAAAATCATGTTTTTTATTGTGTGTTATTGTGTTAGTTAGCTGTATTTTTTAGTTATCTTTTAACCTAATCAAAATAACCCATCTGCCGTTTGATTGAGATTAACTGGAATGCACAATGAAAAAACTTGATTTTTGAAAATCCTTAAAAACGGAGTTATCAGTTTTTGCAAATGAACTCTTCAATTGTAAAGCATTACAAGTTGAGGTCCATGATTAAAAAAATGCAGTGAACTTTTATGGCTTAAACAAAAATCCTGTTTTGCAAGAATAAACAAGTTTACATTGTGGACAGTTTATAGGAATATTTTGAATAAATCCAGTGCAGTGAATTTCATAATGTGGAGCTGTAATTTTTGTGTCCGGAAAAGAACACAATGTTATTTTCTTTTAAAAGTTAGGCGTTAACATAATTAATTGCTTTTATTTGCTGTGTATCAAGAGAGTTATTATTTTTGTCTGCCTTCTGTGTCAGTGGTTTAGATTGAAATTCAGATGAGGGAAGCATTTTCAATTTAGTCCTGATTGCTTGTTGCAGGGAGGTATTGCACTGTTAGCTTGCATGGCCTTGGTGAATTCCTCTTGTCTGCACTGATGAATGTTACACTTGATTGGGCTGCATTACCTTTACAGGCCTGGTGAGATAGTATTAGTTGTCTAAAACTCTCTTGTTTCACTGCTAGATACTTTTTGCTGGTCTAGTTGAGATTGGTAACTTAATACCAGCACCAGTATATAAAGGTCATGGAGTAAAAAAAAAAATGTTAGCAAACCCATTCCACCGAAGCATTTTATATGCATACTTGTGTGGAAATATGACCAAATAAATGAAGCCAAACCAGCATCCTTTTTTAAAGTGCTGCATACTATAGTAATGTGTGTAATGTAAAACAAACAAAATGACAGTGAGAAAGACCAAAGAAGAAGCACCACTGTTTTTATTCATTTGTTCACATGGTACAATTAAATGTAACATCAGCACATGTTGGCACATCATAGATTCGAGGTTGTTTTCTAGGGCTACATTGATGCAATATAAAGTTACATACATCAGTTGGATATATTACTGTTACATCACTACATTAATATAATCAAGTGAGCTAATTTGTAACTGCCAATGTGTATCAGCCATTATGTAGTTGGGTGTAATAGATATAATTTAAGTAAATGTGCTGTAATATTTCCATGCGGAATAAGATGAATTTATATAAAGAAATATTGGAAAAATACAAAAATAAAACTATTTTTCATATAATCCTAGGACTTTTACCTATTTATTACTCTGACTGAAAAAAAAGCATATTGCAGTGTTAAATAATAATACCCCTATTAGTGTGTAAAAACAATTTGCACAGCAGATCACATGCTTGAGCTTTGGAAATCGAGAGCATGATATGTTTCTAATGTCCTGAAATCAGTATATCTCAATTTGTTTATGTATAGATATATAAATTGTAACTTTAAATCACAGTAAATTGTTATCAAATAAGCATAGATTGCATATTTTAACAACAGAGGCTGACCTTGACACCACAAAGACATGTCAGAAAATTACAAATGCATGCAAACTGCAAAGAAACAGGTTTTCATCATTGCTTATATATTTTGCGCAAAGGTTGTCTCGTCGTGTCAGCATTACCTTCATGATCTCTGAAGTCAGAATGTCTGAGTTTGAGGACTACAAACTTTCTGTAATGTATAATAGTAATACTATTACTCTGAAAAAATCTTAATTGTATATTGATATGTTTCACTCTATAGCCTCATAAAACCAATCCAACATAATCATTACTATCATATGCAGTTGCAGATTCGTTTAAATAATCAGTCATAACAGACTTAACTTACATTATTGTTTTTCCAAATTAAGTCAAAGAAATGCTAATGAACAACTTATACAGTGCCTTGCGAAAGTATTCATACCACTTCATTTTTTTTCACATTTTGTTATGTTGCTGCCTTAAGCTAAACTGCTTTAAATGACACTTTTTCCACATAAATCTATACTCCATACACCATAATGGTAAAGCAAAAAACAGGTTTTTAACATATTTGCAAATTTATTAAAAATAAAATACTTAAATGATTCCATTGCGTAAGTATTCATACAATTTAGCTCAAGAGCATTTATATTGCTTGTAGATGTTACTACACTTCGAGTGAAGTTAACCTGTGGCAAATTCAATTGAATGGGTAGGATTTGGAAAGGCACACACGTCTTAATAAAAGGTCCAACAGCTGATAATGCATATCAGAGCAAAAACCAAGCCCTGGGGTCAAAAGATCAGTCTGTAGAGCTCAGAAACAGGTTTGTGTCAAGCCACACATCTGGAGAAGAGTTCAGAAAACAATTCTGCTTCATTGAAGGGTCACAGAAGTATGTAGTCTCTGTTACCCTTAATGGAAGAAGTTTGAAACAACCAGGATTCTTCTTAGAGCTGGCCTCCTGGCCAAACTGAGCAATTGATGGAGAAGGGCTTTGGTTAGAGTGGTGATGAAGAACCTGATGGTCACTCTAGTTAAGCTCCATGATCGTATATGCAGATAGGAAAAATCTACAGAAGGACAAACATCACTGCAGCACTCCATCGATCTGGGGTTTATGTCAGTGTGGCAAGACTCAATCCTCTCTTCAGTGTAGACACATGAAAACACACTTAGAATTTGCAAAAAAGCACCTAAAGGACCCTCAGACTCTGAGAAACAAGATTCTCTGGTCTGATGAACCTCAGTTCTAAGCATCATGTTTGAAGGGAACCAGCTCTGCTCATCACCTGCAGAGTACCATCCTAAAAGTAAAGTGTGCTGGTAGCAGCCTCATGCTATAGGGCTGTTTTTCAGCGGCAGGGACTGAGGGACTCGTCAGAGTAGAAGAAAAGCTCAATGCACCAAAATATTGAGATAGCCTTAATGAAAACCCAGTCCAGAGCATTCAGAACCTCAGACTGGGCAAAAGGTTTACCTTCCAACAGGACAATGGACCTAAACACACAGCAAGAGTGGCTTATAGACAACTCTGTGAATGTCTTTGTGTGGCCCAGCCACAGCCTGAGCTTGAACCCAATCAAATATTTCTGGAGAAACCTGAAAATGTGTGTCTGCCCCCATCCAACCTGACAGAGCTTGAGAGGTAAAGAGGTGAGGAGAAGAATAGCAGATAATTGCCAAATACTGATGAGCAAAGCTTGTCGCATCAAACAAAAAAGACTTCAGACTGTAAAGGTGCTTCAGCTAAATATTTAGTTAAGGGTATGAATACTTGTGCAATGTACTTATTTCAGTTTTTTTTTTATTTGTAATTAATTTACAAAATTGTGACAATTCTGTTTTTGCTTTGTCAATATGGTGTATGGAGTGTAGACTGATGTAGAAAAAAAACTAATTTGAAGCAGTTAACATAAGGCAGCAATAAAACAAAATGTGAAAAAAATGAAGGGGTATGAATAATTTTGCAAGGCACTGTACATATCAGTTAAGTGTCATCTGTGATATAGCATAAACACATGAATTAAATACTGAGAAAGTGCACAAAAATATAGACTTTGGACTTCAAACCTAAGACGCACAGAACAACACCATCCAATTCACTGTTTAGGCACTGAGATTACTGACAAATGCATAAATTACAGATAGATGCTGGATGCATACATTTATTTCAGAGTATGCATAAGCCAAATATTGCTTGTTACCATTAACTCGCACCAAACTTAAAGCTATTAAGTTAACTTCAAAATAATACTTTAGAATAATTTGCACTGGTTCATTCCCTTTGAGTTACACTATGAATGCATAAACTTAAAGCAACTGTGTGTAGTTTTGTGTATTTTTGCAACTTTGGAGCCCCCTGCAGTTAAGTGAATGGAATTCACTGTCGTAATTACGCATGAAAGCAGTACACGTGCATGCTGCCGTAAAGCAATCCACGCTTTTGGAGGAAATTCGTACCTCACTCCCTCAACAGACATTTGAGAGGAGAGTTTGAACGAAACAGACCATTTGGTCGAATTATTTTGAAACCGATAATTCAAGTTTAAAAAACTACATACAGTTTCTTTAAAAGCAAACGTAACCTTAACCATTACGTTGACCGTAATGTGGACAAAAATTCGGTTACGATGAGAGAACGTTAATGTTATGACTTAAAATTTAAAAATGGACCATTAAACAGATCACAACACCTCAGAACAATGAAATCCACAAGTTCTTAAAGAAAGTAATGATAATATTGATACAGACTGATTATTCATTGACAACATTGATGTTATCAAAATGCTAGGAAACACGTCATGCAAATATGTATTAACACTCAGAACAGTTATATTGCAAGATATCGACAAAAACATTTAGTCTCACGTGGCACAATATACGAATAGCCTGTAATATTCAGTCATTTTTCACAATACCTTTTCTCACACAACCAGCAGACAATATAATAAAAGACCTGTCGACAAACAATCCTGAGAGTCAAGACTGGAAGAAATACTGTTTTTGCAAGTTAACAAAAGACAATTGCACAAGTTAGATTCAGTAACACTTTGGATTGTCACCAAATTTATACTCTGTTTTCCATCACAGTTGCTTACTGGTAGATTTCTAGTACATTCATTTTCTTTTTAAATTGCTCTAAGCCTAACTACTCATGGTGACTTAGATAAAGTGTTGAGAAATTTTATTTCCTCTTTATATACTGTATCCATTAATATCCCCACAGATCAAACCGGTGATGTTTGAGAGACCATGTTGGTCAAATAAATCTAGGTTCTACTGGATCTAAAATTGCGTAAGGTACGTGGCCTGGTCACACGTTGTTACAAAATGGGGAAGTACAGTAGTTTTGTCAATGTCATTGTGTCATGTTATTTAATGACCCTGACACAATATTGATATAAAGTGAATTACAACTATACAATACAATACTTTAAGTGATGTGCTATATTATAATAGATGTCTACTTTGTAACATAAGCAAAGAAAAATGTAATAATTTATAGGACAATGTTGTTTTGGGTTAAATTTTTCTTTTGTCTGTCTAACAACAGTCTGTCTTTACCTTGAGTTAATAGTAGAATGAAAGTGCAGCCTTTGGTGTTTCTGTAAAACTGTGGTCATTAGAAACTAGAAACTAAAATTAGTAGACTTTTTTGCATGTTTACCTTGTTTCCTTTTGTCAGCCATTCATTGTCTTAGAAAGAGAACTGTTCATTTCATTCCTCTTCGAAGCATCTGATTGGCTGCGATGAGCATGACGCTGATGATGAATGCAATGGCGAAGGCACAAATCAAGCTCTTGCGCACACAGGTGTGCTTGACTTGTTGCATGGGACTTGCTTTGAGGACAAGTTGAAGAAATCGGAAAAGAAAGGTTATTATAGGTAATACTGGATTTTTCCAATAGACTTATATTTATACAACATCAGTCCTTGAATCTGATGGGTCAGGCAGCGTTAAAGTCCAACAACTCTAGTAGTTTTCACAGTTTGTATCACTTCATTTGTCTGTATTTATGCATTTCAGTGTGTTCTTTGGTAGCAGAGACTTTTCAGTGACTCTTTCTGCAGGCTACATAGTTTCACCAGTAGGTGGCGACAAGTGAGTGAGTCAGTGAATCATTCATTCAACCTATTCCCAGGATTCAGTCGCTAAATAATTCATTCAAGCCATTCTTTCTATAACTTTAATTCAAGTGAATTTAGGGGTCTTTATGGGTGAGTAATTAGATAATTTACTCAATAATGATTCATTCAAAAAGTGCGAGTTATGTTAAAAAACCAAACGCGGCTATTGTGTTTTGCTCAGGGTTGCCACAGTGCTGTTGTGGATCCATTAAAAATATTATCATTGGCGTTGCAGAACAGACAACTGCAAGTATTGTGTCTAAAATGTAAATGACTCAATATTAACTATTTTCAATATTAATATTTCCAGCTGCTGCGGATGATAAAACAACAGCAGTCGTGCTTATGTGTAATTGCATACTCTTTTTTTTGGAAAGACAAACATTTCATCTCTTAACTTTCTCCTCAAGTGTGTATTGGTTTTTTGCTTCAATTAGACACAATATGTGTATAAGCTTCTTACGAAAAGGAATAAAAACTTGCCAGTGGCTGGTTTTCAGTAAAAAGATATTTCCTACCAAAGAGTACGAGATGTTCAAGTGCTCATCAGTATTACAGATACATTCCCCACTGTCCTGCTTCAAACAGATTCATGAGCTCCTTTATTTCCCCAGGACTATCAACTGAGTATGTTTCAGCTAAAAATAGACCGTTTTTCTACACTGCAGCAATGGCCTCTGTGTCTTGCGTTTTTAATGGAGTTGACAGACAATTTTGATTGACACGATAATGCCCAGACACTTCATAATGAAACGGATGTGTGGGCACATGCAGGGAGCGAATATGCTAGAGACAAACAGCCAAGGTCAATGTATCATGTTTGCCGCAATTTTATCATTTTTTTTGCTTTGCTTTTGAGAATTGTTAGCGTATGAAGACTTACTGTCAATATCTACTTGGCACTCTGGGCTGTTTAAGTGACTCTCCTCAGTCATGATGATGTTCTCGATGTCTTTCATAGTCAAATGGTCACAGAAGGTGTCATACAGCAATCTCTTCAGCTCATCCACAGTCAGCTTTTGCATGTCACACTAATGACACAAAGAGAAAGGAGAGTAAAATTGAGCTTTTCATTAAGGGAGCAATGTTCAAAATGCCAAATATCCCGGTAAATGATGATATAACTACTATAAATGATCAGCGGCCAATGCACAGATGAGTTAACTAAATAGCACATTTAAGAGAATATTGCCTTCTAATGGACTAAAACGGCACTTTCAACATTAATTTTAATTCAGTGCTATTACTACCACAGAAATGTCAGCAAGTTAATTGCAGAGTGTGAATAATGTATGAATAATCTTCTTTCCACCAGTAATCACAGGGAGTCACAGAACAATGTGACAAAGTAAAGCAGAAGCCAGACAGAACTAATCACTGAGACTAGTTCATTATTGAGATTATTTCAAAGAAAACCTCCACACCTTCCAGAATATGGAGTCAAACTCGGCTCCGTGGAATCTGTCAGGCATACCAGCTGAAGACAATTTTGGTCCGAGAAGTGCTACGAACTCTTCAAAGTCAACCTGACCGTCTCCTGCGAAATAAAAGATACACAAACACAGGCCAGCGTCACTGTAACCTTTTCTTGAGGGAGATTGTAATCTTACGCTGATCCAGCAGAACAGCCAGACTCTAATCTTTTGAATCGTTATCAGAAACATCAATCCTTTGTTCAATGATTCACAATAACCATTACAATATTGAATTGTTTTGCTCTTGCAGGTGTTTTGTATTGAATTTGCAATTCCGCCATGCCTCTCTGATAAATGCTGCCTTAGCAGGGCTTACATGTAATCAAAACAAGACAAATTAATAGCGATATGGAGAATATCACACAATTTAACAACGTACGTTATGTGCTAAAATACACAGAGCATGTGTGTCCAAAGATATGAATGTTTCTGTAGTTTTTGTGAGGGCTTATATACCATCCATGTCCAGTCTCTGAATGATCACCTCCAGCTCCACTTCATTTGGCATGTAACCAAGAGACCGCATGGCCACTCCTAGCTCCTGTTTTGAGATGAACCCGTTCCCATCACGGTCAAACACCTTAAAGGCTTCACGGATCTCTGCAGATGTGCCAGATACATCGCCATGTTACAACAAGTGACACAAACTTTTTTCATGTTAAACATGACAACATTTATCTTATCAGTATGCTTGATTGGAGAGTTGGACCACTTTGAGACTTCCTCGCAATTAATCAGAGTGAGTAAAATCAGGATATCAGGAGACAATCAAATAAAATGTCATTAATATCTGTCATTAAGAGTAATTAATAAGTGTCACAAGGAAATGTTGTTATTCTGAAAATATTTTCATTTGCCAAGCCATATTTTTATTAGCCATGACATTGTGATTATGTGTGTATGTAATACAAATCTGCATGTGATTAATTGTGAAAGTTTGTTAACTTTAACATATTATAGATAAATTATATCATTGCAAATTTATAAGCTAATATGGAATAAACCGTGTCATATGGCCTATGGACAGTAACCTAATTGTAGCTGAAGCATAGACGTTTTAATTCAAATTGGTTTCTTTTTCATATAAGAAAAAGAATATGATAATGAAATTCCCTACATTACTATGTAATTAAGAGGTAGGCCTCTATCTCTCTGGAACTGAAAGAAGTGTTAGCTAGGTGTGTGTATCACATGCATGGAAAAGACTATACAAAAACAGTATGCATAAAATCAAAAAAGATTAAAAAAAATATTATATATATATATGTATATATATATATATATAAACTAAACTATGCCATTTAATCTATGTAGTTCTACGAAATGTGTTTTCTTCAAGACACGTGAATGAAGATCATTTTTTTTATGTGGTGCAACCATTAAAATGATCAATTTATGTAATTTACATGTGTTATTTAAACGTGTCTTTGCTAAAAGATTTATTATTTGAATGTAATACAAATTTTAAAATACTAGATTCATTTGCGGCTGTATTAGTGTGTGATCAGATATGAACGCCCACCTTCACCCTTCATATTGTAAGCTTGAACTCCACTATAGATTTAATCTGATGGCGTTTGTTCATACGCTTATCTCAAAACCAACAATGAAACCTAAATGAAAATATGTACTTTTTCAAATTATTTGTCGACAATTTTTAATAGTAGTGCATAGGTAAAAACAAGCAGTTTCTTCATTGTGGACAGTAGAAGCTGCCGCATGGCGCTCTCCATGGTGCTGAAATCCACATTCACAAAGTACTGGCAGCACTATCGCCACAGATAACGTCTCTCTGCTACTCGCAATGAAATATCACTTACCCTCCACTTCATCCTCGGGGAGGCTGACGGGAGTCCTGTAGGAGAGGATATCTGGAATTGAGCAAAGTCCCCTGTACATGAACCTGGAAGTCACAGCACGCACTGGCATTTCTGCGAGGGCAAACTAACGATTGTGTCCTGATCTTCATAAAGCACCTGTAGTTCGGCCACGGCAACTTTACTACAGAGCGCTTACTGGTAGCTCAAAGCCAACAATCAAAACGAGTGTCTGATTCGTCTCCATCCTGTCTTATTGTGGTCCAGGTGCGATTAGTCACTCTGCACACTCATGCAGGAATGATCATTCAGTCGATCGACTGCGGATTGCTTTGCATCAGGTGCAAAAACTATTGCCATATGATTTCACGAATTCAAACATTCAAGTATTGCCATTTAGACGGAGCTTGTATGGTACAGGTACGCGTATATTGCTGGAAATGTCCCCGTGTTTTGTACATCTTCAACTGGGAATGAAGGATAAACGTAGAGCATCCCAACGCCTGTTCGAAAACAACGTGCCGTCGGCTCTCCTTGAGATTACGGTGGTTCCATTAGCTTATATTCACCGGGTACAGATGTGCACGATGTGCACAGAAACCTCCGTTCGAGTGCAAAAAAAAAAAAAAAAAACCCCGAATTGTGTCACATTATACTAATGCGCATTACCTCCTGGGCATACCGCCTCCCTCACGCGCTTGATGCAATCCTACAGGTAGTCGAACGGTCTCGAGTTGTACAGATCACAACATGCTGAAGCATTGCAATCACCGAGATTTCTAACATTTTAATTATTTTTGTCCAGATTAGGTACATCGGAGAAAATGTGGCATGCTCTTAAGTAAACGACAAAGCACACGAGAAACATAGATCCTCCGTTACAGAACGACAAATAACGTGTTGATTTACTAGAAATGACTGATGGTAACTGATTTGCGCAAACTCTAGATGCTAAACAGAAATCCAAGAAAGCTGTGCACTGCTGCGTCCTCGGTGAGGTCTGATCCACGAATGCGCGATCGCCTGATGCGTGTCCCTTCAGCCAAAGTCACTCGCCTACACTATACGCGCGCGCTCAAACGCGAGTAACATATCAAAGGCCACTTTCAATCCAGCTCTTTCAATTTTTCCAAAAGCTTTTTCTTCAGTTTTGTTGTTTGTCGGTATCTCAGCGAGTGTGAACTGAGCTGAAGAAGTAGTTTTAAGATCAGTGTATATTTAGGATTTCCATATCTCTATGGAAGTGCATCGGGCCTTATCGTTTAATGAAGTATTCTAGGCTAATATAATACATTTTATAATAAATTGTAAAATATTCCATGTGCGAGGTGTAATTTATATGAAGAAAACCATGAAATATTAGGTCTACAGTAAAATGTTACTGTGTTAAACCATAAAACGGTTCTAATAACGTTAGT
The DNA here is from genome assembly GCA_021397915.2 of Tor tambroides. Classification (NCBI taxonomy): domain Eukaryota; kingdom Metazoa; phylum Chordata; class Actinopteri; order Cypriniformes; family Cyprinidae; genus Tor; species Tor tambroides. Next base: position 31,513 of record JAFVLL020040883.1, read on the forward strand.
CTCAGTTGCGTATTTTTAACGCCTAGGTAAAATGTAGTAGGTATATGTCCGTTTCGGGTTTCCGTGGTCCAGCTCACAGTGCATACAGGTGAATTTGTTTACGTTTTGTTATGAGGTTATGATAAAAATAAAGTTGCTTTGTTTTTAGAGTTGCATCTCTGTTATTCGATAGTTATTGCATCTGGATGAACCAAAGTTAACACATTTTCTAAAGTTACTTTATAATAAATGAAATGAGCTTTTACTCTCGGGCAGAATAAAGGACTAGAGGTTATAAAAATAGGTAAAATATGGCTTGCAAAGTCATGATTTATAAAGCAGAACTGCAGCTCTGAATGATTTCAATATAGGTTAAATTAACAAGCATGAAAATAGGTAATAAACGCCCATTCCTAGCGCTGCACAAGGCAAGTGCTATATTTCTTTCCTTTTAAGTGCTCAAGAAGGTCGGATGTTATTAAAAGATGTGTGTTTGTGTATACTTATGTATTATCACTTTAAATCCAGCCTTATTCTGCACAAGTCTTTTCTATGTATATGAATACATTGTTTTGCATGTGTTGAAGGCTTGCAGCAGCTCATTATTCAGAATGTTGAGAAAGTGCCGCCCTGTCTAAGCTTTCAGCTTGTGGTGTTGGACTGTTTGACAGCTTGTCTCAGCACTGGTCTCTCTCTACTGCACCTGACTCTTTCCCCATGTCTCTCAAGTCAAATGTCCATCAGACAACTGCTATCAGGAAGTCTGGAAGCAGTTAGCATGCATTTGAATATGGTGGAGAAGTTATACCTAATTTTTTTCTTCACTGCTCTGACTTAGAAACTTGCTATTTAGCAGTCCCTTTTTAATCCAAATAGATTTATAGTACACTAATTCCAGATCAATTTCTTATAATGATCTGAGGTTATGTGTCTTGGTCAAGGGCATGATAACAGAGGGATTACTGATTTAAGATGGTCTCTCTAGTGGTTTAACTTCTAAAACTTTGAAAACAACAAAGTTTCATGAGCAGAGAGCTCTTATATTCCTTTTCACTCCTAGTGGAGATGCATGTATTGATTTTGTTTAATTGCAAGTGACGTGGTTTGTGTTTTAATTCGCATCCTCTTTGAAATCTCCCAAGTTCTTTCAACCTTAGTCTTTAGTCCTCCTAAAACTGTCTGGTATTAGAGCAAACTGGATCAAGAGAAAGGCACAATATCACGACTGGAATGGAAGAGTCCGTTCTGATGCGCTTCACTCTGTCATAGTTTCTTTTAATTCAACTAAAATGATGTAGCAAAACATTAGCTTGTCTTTGTCTGATAGATCGGTACTTGTTGACAATTTTGCTTGCATTAGAGAAAAACATCATTGATAAAACAAAGCAGTACCATATTTCACAGCATGAAAAATGTAATCTGTTAAACTAACAGAGCAGAGAGAAAGATACTTCAAAACCTCATAAATGCAACCTGTATTGCATTGTAACCGTTTACTGTCCCAAACGCTATTGGGAATATTGATTGCCTCTGTAATTGCCTAGAGAGGCATTTACACGGATGACTGTTCATTGTTGCTTTTTCTTTTTTTTTTAATAGAAATCCACATGTGTTCAGAATATAATCAGTTTATCAAGAGAGAAAACAGCTTAGGGTCTATTGAGCAGAAGGTGTCCATAATATATGATAAAACTGGACTAATTGGCACTTGCATAGCACTACATATATGATGTAGCCTATATAAACTTACATTTTAATCAAATACATTTTATATTGGTCACCCTGAAATTTTCATGCAGAGCGAAAATGAAATATAAGCATTGTATGTCACACACTGCCTCAAGAGTATAAAAATACATTTTTGTCTCTCCTTGTACCTCCTATTCTGGTCTAATGTCTTTTGTTAACAAAATTTGAATGTATTCCTCTAAATTAAATTTCATACTACAAGCAGTTCCACTAAGGCATATTTGCTTGAGATTTATGACTTAGATAGTGTCATGTAGAGGGCAATGATTCATTTCAACCCAGTAATGATTTGGGTTATATCAAACAAAGGCGACTCAGATAAATTAACCCATTAAAGAGGCTCAGCGAGTCTTGATAATGTGAAATATGCTCTAATAATTTAAGCTCTTTGATAGTTTGACCTAATTCTTCTGGTTTGACTCTGGTGAGTTGGGTCTCCTAATAATTATCATGTTAAAGTTGTTTTCTCAATTGACCACAGTAAAATAAACACATTTTTTCAACCTGTTTTATGGACACTGTAACTGTTCACATAATGCATCCACCCACCTCAGTAATATAAATAATAAGGTCATTTGAATGTTTTATTTAAGAATGTATTTTGCATAAGATTCCTGGTGAATGTATAAACTTACCAACTAATGTGCTCAGCTAAAGATATTTATGCCTCCCAGGAGAGCAGAACTATGACATAATGCAAATAAGTCTCCAATCAGTCATAGCATGAAATCAGTCTGACATATTGAAATAAGAAATGTTCGTCATGTCTCTGAACACCCCCTTATCTTCAGGATATTTTTGTGAATATTTTATTAAAGGTCAGTCAGGTCATACATTAATGTCATCTTTCCTAAACAACAGTAACTTTCAGTTATTGCAGTAAGTTTCTTGCTATCACAGTATAGGAAAAACACTAACCTGATTTGAACTTGAATATTACTGAATTGTTTTTTCAGTAAATAATCAAATTTTACGTTTAATTTGTTTTTGAACAACAAAAGTATGTTGTGGATGTCTATAAAAATGCAGAAAAACACAGTGAAATAATTTCCCCCAGCCTCTCTATTCTAAATACTCAACAATGACACTGTTAACCGGACTAATCTCAGCCTCAAGAGGAATTTCTCTCTGAGGTTTTCATCACTATTAACTGCCCTGTAGTTCTTACTGGAGACAACATCAAGTAAACCATAAGAAGATTGTGTTGGTGGGTGAAATTGTTTCTGTCATCATTATGAGCACTGCTGCTTCAGTGCAGATATCACAGCTTGGATGTCGTCCTTGAACGTCCTTGTTTACTGTCGGCTCTGTGTTTTGCTCACATGAGTTCTGAGGTCCTACAGGACCCCCACAGTCTCTAAATGTCCTCATGATGCAATTAGAACACTTCAACTGTTACAATAATTTATTTAGAGTTGGTGGAGCTGGTGTACAGTTCTCATCAAGCTGATCAGATAAGATTGGCCTTGACTTTGATTCAGCCTCATCTAATCTCTTTACACATCTGGTGTAACCACTCACTGCTGGCATCGTTATTTGACTTCATTAGTGCCCTCTCATTTACATGTGGAAGGGGGAAACTAACCTTTACAACTGAGTGAATCATTTATTTAGCTTGATTGAAAACATGCACCTCGGATATGCTTGATATTTCTAATAATTTTGACAACGAATCAAAAAATCTAATTTTTTTTCTTCACATTTCCAAGGTTCTAAGAAGTGGAAGTTGGGTAAACTTCTATAGTGGTGAACGGAAACTTCAACAAATGTATTTTTTGCTTCAGTAGCAAAAGAGAAAAAAAAATCTGAATAGTGTTTCTATGACTTTTGCAAAGATAAAATGGTCCAAAGAGGAGAAAAAGATGTCAAATTGGCAGTCACTCCCTGCTGTTGTTTTAGAAACACTAATATAAAAAACTGAATAAAGAATAAATATAAAAAACTTCATCACATTCTGTGAAAAAGGGCCATAGCTATATTAAATGACTCAGAACAGCCTGTAAAATAAAGTGCAGTCAATAATTGGTAAATTTGCAATTCATTGTTAAAAAGATTTATTGCGACATTCTGGTTAAAATTAAACTTGTGGCATTTTTAGTATTAAATACTGTAGATGCAATGGTTTTAAATGGTAAATTTAAGATGTTTTTCAAAATGTGGCATTGATTCTAGCTTCAAAAATAAATCAAGCATTTATGTGTAAGATAAACAATGTCACAAAAGATTAGCGAGACTTTAAGCTTCCTCCGTGTAAGAGATCCATTGTTTATAGAGTGAAAACTCATATACTCAGTGTGGCATTGCTGATGTATGGCACGGTGTCCTCCACAAATGAATCACTTCAAAGCAATTCTCTCCTCCTGCTCTCCTGGTGTCCTATCAGGATGGCGTGAAATACCATTCCCTAAAAGTTCTCAGTGACCCTCAGTTCAATTAATGTCAGATGATAGCTGTACCACCCGGGGCACAATATGCACCACCCTAGAGAGGACTGGACATATTGACTGTTGTGTGTGTGCCTAAATAAGACGAAAAACCAGAAAACCTCAAACCATTCCTTGTGTGTGTGTGTGTGTGTGTGTGCATCAGAATTTGACCTGTAAACATTCAAGGCCGAAAGACTGTGGATGGTCTGAATCACACAATAATTGTATCAGCCTTCCTCCATTCTGTCGTATCTGTCTCCTAATAGTATTTAAGGGAAGTGGTGCTATTCCTAGAGTCTGAGGAGAGAGGGCTGCTGATCCGGCTCTCATGGAGAGATAGCACATGAAAAGGACAACTGCAGTTTGACCCGATTACTCACATCTCTCTGAAGTGGCAAATGTTCATTTCAAAGACAATATAAACAAAATATAAATCAGTTTCATTTTCAAGGTTCTTTATCTGATTTATATTGATTCTAAAAGTAATGTACTGATATTCAGTTTCATGTTAGCGTTTTTATAAAAGTCTTTAGATACATTTTAAACACTGCAGAAATGTCAGTTGTAAATATTTATAGGGACCGAATGGAACAAAGAAGAACAAAGAAGGAAAGAGTAATATAGTTGTCTCATAACTGCTACCTACTACAAAAGGTCAAGAGTATTCTCTGCGGTGACGTTAAACTTAAAGGCCATAACAGATACAAGTTCATAAAAGACATCTCAGAAGACCTGCAGCTGAAGCTTGTGTTCTTAGTGATCAAAACTGTAGTTTGTTATTTATAAAATAACATGTATATAAAATGAAAACATGTCCAATAAACATTTAGTTTGGTTTTCAAATACAACTAAATTCCATCATGAAGCACATTTTTGATAATACTATATGGGAGAATACCATACCATATGAAAGCAAGGTTCCAAAAGGGAGTTTTCATGGTGATACCATTGAAGAACCATTTTTGGTGCCTCTTTTAGTGGTCAGTCTTTAAAGAACCATTTGTGACCCTGGACCACAAAACCAGTCATAAGTAGCACAGGTATATTTGTAGCAATAGCCAAAAATACATTGTATGGGTCAAAATGATCGATTTTTCTTTTATGCCAAAAATCATTATATTAAGTAAAGATAATGTTTCATGAAGATATTTTGTAAATTTCCTACCATAATTATATCAAAAGTTAATTTTTGCTTAGTAATATGGATTTCTAAGAACTTCATTTGGACAACTTGGTGATTTTCTCAATATTTAGATTTTTTTTTTTTGCACTCTCAGATTCCAGATTTTCAAATAGTTGTATCTCGGCCAAACATTGTCCTATCCTAACAAACCATATCAATAGAAAGCTTATTAATTCAAATTTCAGATGGTGTATAGAACTTGCTTTCATGACTGGTTTTGTGGTCCCGGATCACATTTTGTGTGGAGAACATTTTCAAAATCTAAAGAACCTTTTTTCACTATAAAGAACTTATTGTGCAATGCAAAGGTTCCATGGACGTTAAAGGTTCTTCATGGAACCACAGATCCCAATGAAGAGCTTTTGTTTTTAAGAGTGTATAATACATTTAATAGATTTTATATCCTTCGCACCACAGGACAGTATGCATCCATACACAAAAAAATTCTATATTGCATATGTTGCACTTAAAAAAGAACAAACATAAGAAAATAAGTTGAGGTGTAGCAGTTTATTGAACATCAGTCTTTGAGAAAAGCTCGGGAGCATCTGTCTAATTCTGTTTGTTTGTTCTTGCAGACATCTTGGCACGAATCCGATTTTGGCTCACCGGTATGATGGAAAATTCTCACTAGTCAGAGTAAAGAAGCCATTTACATTCTGCTCTCGTTCCTGTCTGAGGTTTCCAAAACCTGACGGGAGTTTCTCCCAAGCCTCTCATGTAGTGAGAGAGGTGATATCTTTGCTCACCCATGGGAGCTGTGTAGCAGGACTGACTTGACAATATGTCCTTTTCAAACTCCTTTGACCTCGTACCTCCAACATATAAAGTTTTTGCTTGGGTCTCGCTATTTCATGTGTAAATTCATGCATGTAATTAAAATCATTTTCTCAAGACTTTAAAATAGGGTGCCCTGGTCAGCTGAGAAAACAATTTCAAAACAGTGTATTTTATTGGAATTGGTGACTGAATGCTGGAAACATTGAATGCTGAATATACACTGCCTCCACATGCCTCAATACACTTTACCTTTTAAGCAGACTCAATTACCCACCTTTAAAAGGATTCCGCATGACTTTGTTGACAGATTAGGTCAACTGAAATTGATAAATGGTTTTTATGAAATACTAGTTACGTTTATGTCAGCGTCAGTGTCTGCAGGTCACCCTCAGAGAAGGTGACTAGCCTTTTTTTTCAATGTCGTGTTTAATGCGTTAGTGGATTAAGGCAATTTTATGAACGGATTGACATTGAATTTCCTGCTGTTTACTCTGGCACATCCTTTAGAAATATCAGAAATGTTATTGGTTAACAGATTCCAAAGCTTGTTACTTGTTAAATGTGATTTTTAAAAAAAAAAAATCCTCTTAAAATCTTAACAGTACTATACACTTACCACTGAACACAACACCAAAAATGTATTCGATATTCTGGGTACAGCATTATTTTAAATGTGACCAACAAAACCTGAGATGCAATATTACTGGTGTCAATTTCTCTGATCTTTCCCATTGCAAGGTTATGTGTGTAATTGACTACATTTTTCAGATTCCTCTTTCTTTCAGGCAGGCTATTGTGTGCCGTTTTAGATGCTCTTATACAGAGACAATGTCAACATAAAACCTTGACCTAATGGACAAAAGGGAAGCCCTTCAGAATCTTTTCTGTCAGGAGGTAAATTGCACTGCAGTATTCTATTATGTGGCTTTAAAACTTTTGGCTAATTCATTGTCCTCAAGGATTCACTATGCTAGCCATTGTCTGAGTAGATTCAGCCCATCCTTCTCAACCAGGAGTTTATACTGGCAGTCTGACCATTATTGTTTCCTGCAAGGTGACCCTGGGGACAAACCTCATGGTTTATTCACAAGGAACTGGACTGGGCTCTTTGAGTTGTTATACTGTGTTGAAGCAATTACACTTTTACTAAAAGCAGCCTTATATTGCCTATTTAATTTTTCCTGGTTATGCTATAGACGAGGATCCCCATTATACCCCCTCCACGCATATAATGAACAAAACAGAGCATTTAATTGAGTGATCCATTGATATTTTATGCGTTTTGACCTTGAGTTAAGCAAGCGAAGGGGACGCTCTCCTCTATGACTGTGTGCACTGATTAATTGTTCTGATGATATTAATGTAGGGCAGTCTTTATTGCTGTTTGTTTGTACAACTGTTTCACCATAATTTGTCATCCACCTTCCTTGTTACATTCATCGTCTCTCGCAAGAGGCCGTTTGGGAAGAGTTAAAGCAAAAAGACAGATCAGTTGCCACAAAGGCATCGTAAAAGAAACCTCTGCTTCCCTGAAAGATCTGCAACAGTGGGCCAATACGCTTTTATTATCTCTTTAAATGTACTAATGAATTCCCCAAGGTCAAATGTTAGCCCTGAAGTCCAGTGGGCCTCTCAAAACACAGACAAGGTTGCTTGTCTCCTGCTGTGTGCGTCATAACCCGCCAAAAAATCAGGCTAAATGTGAGTTTCTTTGGGAAGCAGACGTTTGTCAGGGATTACCATGAGAGAACAGCCTGAGGAAGCTTCCTCTGTATGCAAGTCACAAATGCTTGATTCATGGCAGGCAGGGACGGAGCAGATGAGCTCCCCGCCGAAGAATGAAAGAGGGGGAGATTAATATGGCAATCCTTAGGAAAGACCAGTTTGAAAGGGGTATTTCAAGAGCCAATATATCTAATTCAGGAAGCTACAGTCACACGATTAATCTTGTTGCTGTCATGAAACAATGTCACACTTTAATTGGCGGAATGGTATGCGCAGAATGAGAACTTCCTCAGGTTGAAAGGTGGAAAATATTCTGCTTGCTGCAAGTAACTTAATGTGTTTGTGTTGTACTCATGAATATGTGAAGTGGATGGAAACGTTTTAGAGAAGCGACTGCCGTTTAACGGCTGTCTGATGTCTGCACACACAAAGAGAGGAAGAGAGAAACAAGCTATCATATAAACATATATACAAATTAATATGATTTTTAAAAATTGAAATATCTTGTGTAAAATTTTATATAAATTGTGATACATAAATACAGCCTTTTTACTACATATACAGTATATATATATATATATATATATATATATACACATATTTGTGCTGCCAAACGATTAATTAATCGCATCCAAAATAAAGTTTTTTGTTTACATAATATGTGTGTGTGTGCTGTGTATATTTATTATGTATATGTAAATACAAACACATGCATGTATATATTTAAGAAAAATATGTTATGTTTGTATATTAAATATATTTATATATAATATAAAATATTATAATATATGTATATGCATGTAAATATTTCCAAAAATATATGCAGTATGTGAGTGTATCTGTATATACAAAATAAATATACACAGCACACACATATATTATGTAAACAAAAACTTTTATTTTGTATGCGATTAATCGCGATTAATCATTTGACAGCACTAATATATATATATATATATATATATATATATGAATTCCTTAACTTGTAAGAACTTATCAAATATCAAAAATATAAATGTATGAAAATATATGGTTCAAGTAATATTTACATTTATATTTATTCATCTTTTTTAATGGTTTACAATATTTACTTAAGCATAATGTTGCAAATTATAGTCACAGTCACTTAAAAGTCATCATGAATAATCATTTGTACAGTTAACTGCACTCACAGCATTGGATCTGATTAATAATTTTGCTTCCTCTTCTATGACCCAGCACAATCTGGTCTTGAAAATTTATGAAATTTGGAGTATGCTTGTCCCCTGTGGCAAGCTAATGGGATTTACAGAGGAGCTCCTATCTAAAACGCCACTTAATACAAAAATATGTGACATGCCCTTATCTCAAGCCTGCATTTGACCTTTAGTGTAGCACACGTTTTTAAAAATTTCAAAATGTCACAGTAAAACAGCTTACATTGCAGTTACCATGAATATACACCAGTTACGTTATGAGTATTTTTTGTGATATGTAGCCCTGCCTCTTTTCAGCACTTCACTCATTGTCTTCTGTCTTCTTCTTTGTATTTCCACAGCGCGAAGGTCAGGTCGTACAAATTAATGAATGAAAATTTTCCTGGTTTACTGACATTTATGACATCCGCTTTGAATTACATTTATCACGTGCATTGTAATTTATCCATTACAATGAACATAACTTTCGTTAACTCTACAATAAGTAAATCCATTTCACCATTGAATTACTCAACAGCAATGCTAGAGTTACCGAAAAAATGGAAGTTCAAAGACAAAATTCTAAAGACAGCTGCACTTGTTTCTTTGATGCATAAGTTTTGTAGATTGTTATTGTCACATTTCAAATTATGCTACTAGCTGCATGAAATTTGACACTTCTTTGTCATTCCAAATTGTTGGTGAAATTATCATGAACTGTATCACTTCCCACAGATGTTATAATATAACGTGGTTCCATGGCCTACATAATGAAGAAGTTTGACTCCTGTAAAACTCCTGTAGAAGAGATTTGGTGCTGGTCAGTGGCATATTTGTTTACGTATTCCTCTCTTATCCTGTTCTCAACTGCAGTGCTCTCAGTTTTATATTTTCTGCCATGTGTGATTTAAATATTTATCTGGTGTGAGCTGTCACTGTAGGCACCCTCCAAAACAGCTCATTTAGATCTGACCTGTAATGGCTCTCACAATTCCCATGGACATTCTTTGGGAACAAAAATGCATTAGTAGGTCTTTTCTTTAACTTTTCTAAATTGCCCTGCACAGTGTTTTGTACCTAAATGTAAATTTTAGTGCAGCTTTATCATTTCTCCAAGTGGAAGTTTGAAGAGTGAAATGGGATGGGTAGGGGAGGAGTGACTTGGCATGCGCACAATAAAACGGAGCATGAGTTTCCCATTTATGATATCAAGCAGTTATGATCAGGGCTGCAGACATTACATCAAGTGTTGAAGGGATAGTTCACCCAAAAAGTGAAAATTCTGTCATTAATTACATGCCATTCAAAACCCGTAAGACCTTTGTTCATCTTCAGAACACAAATTAAAATATTTTTAATGAAATCCAAGGGCTTTCTGATCCTGCATAGACAGCAACGAAACTAACATGTTCAAGGCCCAGAAAGGTAAGGACACTGTTAAAATTGTCCATGTGACATCAGTGGTTCAACCTTAATTTTATGATGCTATGAGACTATTTTTTGTGCGCAAAGAAAAAAAAGGTACATCCGACTCCTGCGTCAGCAGTACCACATGCATGCGTGGTATTCTATTGAACTAATACAGTATTTGCCGGAGTTGGACATGATTATTTTTAAATAGTTTTTATGGTTATTTGTGCAAATGAAAATGTGTTTTAGTCCTCTTTGAATGCTTTGTAGAAGGGTTTGATGGAATACGTAGGTCGATCAGTAAGACCCTCTCATGAGCTTTGAAACATTACGCTGTTTACCGAAGGAGTAGGCTGTCTGTTCGGAGGTGTAATGAATTTCTTTTCTTTGGACTGTGGCTTTGCTATAAAGCTCAAGGACATGATGTCCACTCCTATCCGCTAAAAGTTGACATAACTGACAATGAAAGAAGGCAGCTCTCTGCTTCCCGAATAATAACAAAGCTTCAAATAAAAACAATTCCCATTTTTAGATGTTGCATACCTAATTTGGGCTGACAGATCAAATAGCGGAGGTCATGGCACAATTCCGTGCCTTCAGTACACTTTTATGGTGATTTAATTGAAGATATTTGCTTTTAATGAAAGCACCATCATGAGAACGTGAGGACACGCTGCCTGTTTGGCATGCAGAGGAGGGGCTCTAAGAGGAGAGTCTGACAGAGTGTCAGAGAGCTGCCTCTAGCTCTCAGACAACAGCTGCTCTGAATGAGAGGGCGTCCTGGGGGTACTGAGACACAGACAGTGACTCTCTCCGCTGGTGGGGGCGGCCGAAGCGTGAGGAGCATCAGAAGTTGGCCGAGAGCCAGAGCCAGGATTTGCACTGGAATTATTCTGTTTGTTTTCCCTGTAATTCCCTAAACTAACATTAATGTTTGTTCTTTAAGGTAGGCTATACTTGTCTTGAAAGTTGTTTGTGCAGAACTGCATGTGAACTCTGTTAATGGTAGTAGGTTTGTTGATTAATACTAATACAACCCGAATTCCAGAAATGCTGGGACGTTTTTTAAATTTGAATAAAATTAAAACGAAAATAATTTCAAATCACATGAGCCAATATTTTATTCACAATTGACCATAGAGAACATAACAAATGTTTAAACTAAGAAATTTTACAATTTTATGCACAAAATGAGCTCATTTCAAATTTGATGCCTGCTACAGGTCTCAAAATAGTTGGGACAGGGGCATGTTTACCATGGTGTCGCATCTCCTCTTCTTTTCAAAACAGTTAAAAGACGTCTGGGCATCGAGGTTGTGAGTTTCTGGAGTTTTGGTGTTGAAATTTGGTCCCATTCTTGCCTGATATAGGTTTCCAGCTGCTGAAGAGTTCGTGGTCGTCTTTGACGTATTTTTCGTTTAATGATGTGCCAAATGTTGTCTATAGGTGAAAGATCTGGACTGCAGGCAGGCCAATTCAGCACTCGGACTCTTCTACTACGAAGCCATGCTGTTGTAATAGCTGCAGTATGTGGTTTTGCATTGTCCTGCTGAAATACACGTCATCTGGAGGGGAGCATATGTTGCTCTAAAACCTTTATATACCTTTCAGCATTCATAGTGCCTTCCAAAACATACCGTATGCACTTATGCACCCCCATACCATCAGAGATGCTGGCTTTTGAACTGAATGCTGATAACACGCTGGAAGGTCTCCCTCCTCTTTAGCCCGGAGGACACGGCGTCTGTGATTTCCAACAAGAATGTCAAATTTGGACTCATCTGACCATAGAACACTTTTCCACTCTGAAACAGTCCATTTTAAGTGAGCCTTGGTCCACAGGACACAACAGCACTTCTGGACCATGTTCACATATGGCTTCCTTTTTGCATGATAGACCTTTGTTGGCATCTGCAGATGGCACGGCGGATTGTGTTTACCGACAGTGGTTTCTGGAAGTATTCCTGGCCCCATTTAGTAATGTCAATGACAGAATCATGCCGATGAGTGATGCAGTGTCGTCTGAGGGCCCGAAGACCACGGGCATCCAACAAAGGTCTTCGGCCTCATCCATTACGCACAGAGATTTCTCCAGTTTCTCTGAATCTTTTGATGATGTTATGCACTGTAGATGATGAGATTTGCAAAGTCTTTGCAATTTGACATGGAAGAACGTTGTTTTTAAAGTATTCCACAATCTTTTTACGGATTCTTTCACAGATTGGAGAGCCTCTGCCCATCTTTACTTCTGAGAGACTCTGCCTCTCTAAGACATCCCTTTTATAACTAATCATGTTACAGACCTTATGTAATTAACTTAATTAGTTGCTAGATGTTCTCCCAGCTGAATCTTTTCAAAATGTCTTGCTTTTTCAGCCCTTTATTGCCCCTGTGCCAACTTTTTTGAGACCTGTAGCAGGCATCAAAACTGAAATGAGCTCATTTAGTGGACAGAAGTGTAAAATTTCTCTGTTTAAACATTTGTTGTGTTCTCTGTGTTCTATTGTGAATAAAATATTGGCTCATGTGATTTGAAAGTCTTTTAGTTTTATTTTATTCAAATAAAAAAAAACGTCCCAACATTTCCGGAATTCGGGTTGTATTACAGGCATTATTATAGGCAAAATACTATGCAGATATGGTTCAGCTGTGAAAAGTTATTGAAAGCCCTAATATAGACAAGAGATATCACTTACATTTTTTACTCTGTAAAAAAACGATCTATGAAATTTACGGTTAAAAAATGTTTTACAGATTTAACTTAAACTTAAAAACCTGTATAATGTTAATATACAAACCAACTGAAGCACTAAAATGTGTTTTGTACTATACTGACAACCACCAAGAACACAGCTGGTAATAAGAAATCCACATTATGAATCAAAGCTCATCACAGCTTTTCTACAAGCTTAAGTAAATAGTACAAGGTACACACAAATGCAAAACACCATCATGGTAACACACAATGCTAAAATAATGCAATAAACATTATTTAACAACATATTATGTAACAAACCCTGATGTACATAACTTAAGAAACATGTATTTTAACGAAATCTTTTTTGGGGAATGTCAATTTATGGTTCATCACTGTAAATGATAAGATGACTCATTCTTTTTCACTTCCAAAACCTGTAAATGTAACAGTATTTTATTGTAAAATTTAACCAATTAACAGTCTTCTGGTGTCCATGCGAGACCAAATTGTTTCTTGTGATTTAAATCAATGAGATTCAAATCTAGCAAAGGTTTACTGTAAATAAAGAATTAATAATTAACATTTTGCATCAGAACATGATTCTCTTCATTCTCATGCATCACCAGTTATATTTAAATAAGTCACCTTAAATATTGTTTCAACTAGCACCACATTTTAATTCATAATCTTTCCTTATTGCATTTAACATAAATTGTACTCTGTAGTTAATCTATTAAGATCTGCATTTTAAAGGTGTCACTTAAGCATAAAGAGAAGTATTTATCTTTTTCACTGTGGGAATATCACAATGAAATTCAAACAAAATTCTACCGGCTCTAGTCAACAAATAAAAATGTCAATTCTAGTCTTGCCAGGTCATGCAGGTGTTATGTGAACCAATATTGTTCTTCTGTAAAAATATTCAGCAGACAATGTCTCTGCAGGAAATGTGGATCTGGTGGCAGCCTTTGGTCAGCTGCATTCAAAATGTCCTAGAGCTATGGTGATCCATTCCAAAAGTCTTCATGTGGCTTATCTGGAAATTGAAAACAGGAAAAATGTACTTGAGGCCTATATTTAGTTTTATGTAAATTATTAACATGAAATTATCTTGCGGATTTTCCTCAGATTCTGTTGCTGTTCAAGACCATGTTGGGCTTTTGGAGAACATCAGAGCTTCAGTGCATTGGAAGAAGTAACTCAGAAAAGACACAACCTGTCTGTTTTTAGCTGTTGTGTGTGCTGTCTCAAGTGGACGTAAATGTGCAGCTCAGCTAGACCAGGTCAAGGCTGGTTTTAAGAGTTTTTACCGACTGTTCTCCACACTTTGGATCTAAACTGGGTCAGACTGTCAGCTTTATTTTAAGCTCTCATAATGTGTAAGCCCAAGGCTTAGTTGGATACAAATGTGGACCCTGGACCACAAAACCAGTCATAAGTAGCACGCGTATGTTTGTAGCAATAACCAGCAATACATGGTCAAAATAATCAATTTTTCTTTTATGCCAAAAATCATTAGGATATTAAGTAAAGATCATGCTCCATGAAGATATTTTGTAAATTTCCTACTGTAAATATCTCTAAACTTAATTTTTGGTTAGTAATATGCATTACTAAGGACTTCATGTTGACAACTTTAAAGGTGATTTTCTCAATATTTAGATTTTTTTGCACCTTCAGATTCCAGATTTTCATATAGTTGTATCTCGGCCAAATATTATCCTATCATAACAAACCATACATCAATGGAAAGCTTATTTATTCGGCTTTCAGATGATGTATAAATCTCAATTTCAAAAAATTGACCCTTATGACTGGATTTGTGGTCCAGGGTCACAAATAAGATAGCTAACTTGTATTTTTACTAATTTTGACAGCAATTAAAAGAATAATGTCATTTCTTGCAAAACTAACATAATCATTCCTTTTTAGATGTAGGCTAATGCTTGGAGGCTTGTGTGACATTGAAAATAAATAAATAAATATATATAAAAAAGAGATTTATATGTACCTCAGTATTCTGTAACTGAATGCTTTCACAATTAGTTGATCTTAGAATACTAAAATGTAATATTATTATTGCAATATTGTTTGTCTCTACCAAAAGGTAACAGAAAATGCACTCAAATAACCATGACTAATCTGTTTCTGTTTTATAGGTTTAACAAAACAAAATCTTTAAGTACTCACTGGATCAGTAAGTAGCCAATGAATGTTTGGCAGTTTCTGCTCCACAACCCCACAAGGCCAGAAATGCATGTGAGCACAAGTCATGTAAACGTTTTATTGGTTTATTCCGTCATTGTCAGTTTTATTGGTATTTAAAATACGTTATGTGCTTTCAAAGTGACAAAAAAAAAAAGTCTAGCTATCTACTGAGCAACATATTGATGGGTTGATGTCACGATGTTTACTGCCATCGTGTGGTGGATTGATACATAACGAAATGAAATGTAATGAAATTTTGTACTCCTCTCCAGCCATAGTAGGCTTCGATATAAATTATATGAATTATATGAATTCTAAATCGAGTCTTGTTGACACAATAGCTTTTAAAAAAGAGGTATTTAGCATAAAGTTACATAAAATCTACTTTACATAAAAGTAGACTACCTTAGCCTTATCATACCTTACCTTAATAATTTGCACTGGAAAATTTTTTCTTACTCAGTATTTTTGTCTTGTTTTCCAGTATATATATCTAAAAATTCTTAAATCATGATAGATTTACTAGAGAAAAAAGGCAATGGGTTAAAAAACAGTAATCTTGTTTTTCCTTTCTTACCCCACTGGCAGATTTTTATTTTTTTTTTTTCTTGTTTTAAGCATAAACTTACTATGATAAATTTTGAGAAAACAAGACTTAAAATGTTAAGTCTTTTTTTATTAAGTCATGTTGATTTAAGAATATTTAGATATTTGTACTGGAAAACCATACAAATTAGTTAATGGCCTTTCTCTATTTTTAATGGTCCTCCTTTTTAAAGCTTTTGTCAAGCTAATCTAGTTTATGGGTTAGTTTTGTGCTTATCGTTACTGCCTGAAGCTGAATACAAATAAATGCCATTTGTTTTCCCAAGAAAAGGGTTGAGAATGCTGATAATTATAAACTACTCTGGGCAATAATAATTTAGCATATTTGACGTGACACAATAAATGTATATCTCCTTCCTTTGCTATTATTCCGTCAATTTATCGATGGCTGCTTTTCTGTGGCCTTCTCAGAAATGTCAGTGTTTCATTTCTGTTTTCCAGAAAGAGCTGTACGGCTGCTGCTGCTGTCACGGTGACATGTATTATGAATGAATGCGGCCGAGATGGCTCCGTTCACTTCAGTCTTCGTTGTGTAGACACAATATTTGATTATATTTTAATATCTGGTTTGGGCGTGATCAACGATCAGAAACTGGATTAGCACAGTAGGCGTGAATTCTTAGAACAGCAGTTGATGCAGACTCAGGGGATGTTTATGCGGCGCTAGGACCCAGGGGACGTGTTCTCATTCTCACAAGGCACAATGCAAATTGCATGCGTTTGTTCTGCAAGGCAAACACTGGTGTACTAGTGAAACCTAAACCCCCGGAAGATCGAGGAACAGACTCGCAGACACGCTTGGTGTAGGATCATTATCGTGATGGGCAGCTTCCAGTCTTTGCCGGATGACCATCAATATCGAACCCTGTCACAGAAGACAGGCTGTGAGTATAACTATTACGAAGGGTTTATGTTGAATGTAGCCTAATTAATAACCCAATATCTGACAAACGCAGCACCATTTACACAGGAAACGTATAGTGATATAAATCATTTAGTGACATGTCGGAAATATTTTCTTTTCACAACTTAAAACACCGAGCTGGTGTAATTTACAGCTCAGATCTACTGTACTGCATGTAATTTAGTGTAATATTTAGCCTACCTGTTGGAAAACTCCTAAGTACCTAATGTTGATGTTTTGTTATTAGCATACATAATTGTTTATATGGACAAAGGAAGACAAAACTGTATGCTTGCAAATGCTGGTTTTACAAGTGGTTATGGATGCTTAGTTTGATAACTGTACTGCAGGCCCAAAATATGGACTTAAACAACAAACTGTGCACCATAAAAATATGACAATTCAACCATTCATTGTTTACACACTCATGTTGTTCAAAAGCCGTATGACAGATGGAGATATTTTCTGGCAACCTTAATAACGGCCTCAATCAATCACCGCTCGCTTTCATCTTCTTCCATGTAAGTGGACAATGACTGATGTTATCAGTCTCTAAAATCACCCTTGTGCTCTACAGAAGAAATAAAGTCATATGGGTTTGGAGCAAAATGAGGTAAATGATGACAGAACTTTGTATTTTTGGTTGACTGATCTCTTTAAGGTTACTACATGTCTCATGTGATCATTCATAATTCAGAGGAGTCAGTCAGACAACAGCTATGTGTGTAAGGTGTCTTAAAGAAGTTTTAGCAGTTGCTTTAACTTTACACATAGTGCATGGTGCCAGCTGGTGAGTCATCATCTCTATTATTTTCATTCTCTTTCAGTTTCCCTGGAGCAGATCGCAATTCTCCACAATCGTTTTAAGCAGCTCAGCCAAAACGAGGAAACATTGCGGTAATCTGCAAGTAGTAGTTGTGTGTGGGGGAGCATTCTGCAGAATTGTTCCTGCCTGAGTGTTGCAACAGAATGATTGTTCAAAATGCCTTTCAAGAATCAGATCAAACCAGTTTTGCTGGTACTGACTATTAGAAAAATTATAGTTATGTTTGATTCATGTGTCTGCCTAGTTGGTTTGGTTGATTACACAACATATAAACAAGTATACACAGTACATACGGTACAAACCATAATGCCTGCCATTTACTTGTCAAACCTAATTGTTTTGTGTTCTCATTTAAAGGAGAGATGACCTTAAAACAATCCAAGACCTGGAAAGCAACCCAATTCGGTCCCAGATTATAGAAGCTTTCTTCGATAGAAGGTTTGTGCGTATTCTGTGTATGTTTGGTATTAATAGTGACAAGAGTTATGTGTTGCTTGAAATGATCTCCTACTGCCTCAGAATTTGAGATTGCCTTTGAATACTACATCACGTGTTTCATTAGAAACATCACAGATATCAGTGGCACTGTCTTCATTCAAAACAGATGTGATACAACACCTTAATAATAAAGGGAAATCTTGTTGCACTGTGGTTTTTTTCTTGTTTATCATGCTACAACATTGTGTAGTTTTTTAAAGCGTGTGTTTTTGCCAAGTCCCATCGGTCAAAATCATCTGCAAACCACAAACCTGAAGACTAATAGTGAAGTTTAATATTCAGGGCTCAGCAAAGTTGTTGATGTAGAGCAATAACACATTACTATCCCCGCTTGTTCTTCACAGGAACTTCACACAGAAAGATGGTGTGGGATCTGTGGAAGAAATTGGTTTTGAGGAATTCCTTACCGTCATGTCGTACTTCAGAGCACCAGCCCATCATATCACAGAGGAGCAGAAAGAAGAAATGCGAAGAGCCAAACTGCGCTGTAAGGGCGTGCAGAAATGATATTCAAAACATTCTCTGGAAACTAGGATACTTGGAGATAAAATACCAGTCAACTGAGCCATAAAGTCACAACAGAATTGATACAGCACTGTCTCTTTCTTAATAGTTCTGTTCAACATGCATGACACCGACAATGATGGAACCATAACACTGGAGGAATACAGACATGTAAGGAATTACCCATTTTTGTGTAATTAAATCCATTTGAGTAAATCATTTATAAAATATGTGTACGTGTGTAGTTCATGATTATCTTCACAGATTATCAGCAGTGTTGCTGTCTCTCTTCTCTAGGTAGTAGAGGAGTTGTTGTCCCGTAGTGGAGCTCTTGGAAGAGAGACAGCTAAGGGCATTGCAGATGCTGCAATGCTGGAGGTGGCCAGTATCTCAGTAGGTCCCATGGTATGTTATTTAGAGGCTAGATCACCAACATTGAATGGAGAAAATATATCAACATTATATCAATATATCTGTAAAGTTGTAATCTGAATGTATAAGAATTTTTCATATTTTTGAGTTCAGCAAAATAATAATAAAAACAGTTCGTGTAAATGGTGCCATGTGAAGCACTTTTTTTGTTAAGTGAGTGACCTGGGGCGCTCTAGGTTTCACCTTTTTGTATTTTAAGAATTAGAGAAATTCATCCATCCATCTATCTATTAATTTGTTATATAATTGATATATGAATTATTATGTCCTTGATTGGATGTCACCATATGGAAGATTTAATTCTCTTCTGGGGACAAATTTGTCCCCAAAGTATTGATAAGTATACACACACACACACACACACACGTTTGTTTTTGTGGTTTACGGGGACTCTCCATAGGCGTAATGGTTTTTATACCGTACAAACTGTATGGGCTATTGCCCTACACCAACCCTACACCTAAACCTACCCCTTACAGGAAACTTTGTGCATTTTTAGATTTTCAAAAAAACACCATTTAGTATGTTTTTTAAGCCTTTTGAATTACAGGGACATAGGCAGTGTCCTCATAAACCACCTTCAAATTGTAATACCTCTGTCATACCCATGTCATTAAACAAATTTTGTCCCCGTAAACCACAAAAACCAGTACACACACACACACACACACACACACACACACAATCTCTTGCTAATTTGTCTGTTTGCTTGTTTGTATTTTTCAGGCACCTGATGAGTTCTACGAAGGAATAACATTTGAGCATTTTTTGAAGGTTTGTCAATTTGTCCATTTTATATGCACAAGCCATATGGTCTAATTGAGCATTTGGCTATTTTCTTTTAGGCAAGTGTTCTGTTTTGCATTGCATTAAACTAGTGCTGTCAAAAAATTAATCGCGATTAATCGCATCCCAAATAAAAGTTTTTGTTTACATAATATATGTGTGTATACTGTGTATATTTATTATGTATATATAAATACAAACACATGCATGTATATATTTAAGAAAAACATGTTATATTTATATATTAAATATATTTTTATATAATATAAATTATATGAATATAAATATAAACTTTTAAATACATGTAAATATTTTCAAAATATATACTGTATGCGTGTGTCTTTATATATACAAAATAAATATATACAGAAGACACACATATATTGTGTAAACAAAAACTTTTATTTTGGATGCGATTAATCGCGATTAATCGTTTGACAGCCCTACATTAAACATTATCACATACAACATGTATAAGACGTTGTATAATTTGATCACGTAAGACTTGCCTTACTGATATAACCTGCCTTCACTCTCTTTCTTGGTTTCCTGCTCAACAGATTCTTAAAGGAATTGAAATTGAGACAAGAATGCACATTCGCTTCTTAAACATGGACACAACTGTTTTGTGCAAGTAACATTCTGTCTAGGTACTGCCGGTTAAATGTATATTTTCCGGCAAAATAAGCACTTTATTAGATGAGGCTGGTTTAGAATAGTTTGGATAGATCTCTAGTTCTATGAACTATTTGTAGGATGCTCAGAGTGTGTATTTTACAAAGGTTGAAAAGCAATAAGAAAAGTGTGTATTGCTATCTGAAACTCCTTGCTTTGCATGCACATATTACATAATTATGGTACGATAAAATTAAAACTGTGCAGGCATGTATTAATTTATTTATTTTACTTCATTTTTGTAATTATTTTGATTATCTCGTTATTCTAATATAACCTATTATTCTAAAATATCTCTTTAATAACCTATATACCCTACTATTCCAAAAAAGTTGAATGTTTATAACCAAATGCAATCGTAATATATTTTCACGGAAATAATAATCCTGAATAGAGCAATCATATTATTAACACTGTGATATAGCAATAGCAATATTTTGTGTGCTTTTTTTTTGTGTGCAATCTAATAAATTAAAACAATACTTGAATCCATAGTCTCAAGAAAAGAACTGCAGTTACTCCTATCAACCAGCAGATATCGCTAATGTCACAGCTTTGTTTATGTCAGTCGATGTACTGTAGAAA
The DNA here is from genome assembly GCA_021397915.2 of Tor tambroides. NCBI lineage: Eukaryota > Metazoa > Chordata > Actinopteri > Cypriniformes > Cyprinidae > Tor > Tor tambroides. Next base: position 52,662 of record JAFVLL020040883.1, read on the forward strand.
TACTCAGGTACTTGTACAACCAATAAGCATGTTTCAGCATGTTCTTGCAAGGGCAATTAGAAGTGTATCAGCAAACATTATATTACAAACAATACAGAATATTCTAAAACAATTAATGACACCATGACAACGATAATCTGTAACTGCTAGTGGACACCAAAGACCTTTAATCAATATCAGCCGCCACGTATAGTTCAATGACAAACTCTGAGACATAGAGCTGAAGTTGTGCTGTGTTAGCAGTTATAAATAGCGCATGGATTGTATAGATGTAGGTTTAACAGTAGAAATAAACTGTGTAGAGCATTTTATTTGCAAAAATGAAACTGGCATTTACTCTGTGAAAGTGCAAAAATGTCTCAAAATGAAGAAATGAATTCATGTTTCTTTTGGTAACCTTAAAAAGGAAAAAAAGACTGTATATGCACCCACTGTGTATTGAATCAACTTGCAACTTGCATTTACCACAATAAAACGATATATTGCAACACTGAAGACTTTTTGTAATGCACTGCTGTTTTTTCCCTTGACAATTCAAAGCATTTCTCAGATCTCTTCAGTATTTGACGGTAAAAAGACGATGATCACTTTCGTATTTCATGTGAAAGTGTCAAGTGAGGTTGCCAGCACTAGACAGGAAAGAGGTTCTCACACAAGCACCTGTTTTGATTGTATGTTATTTGATTAGGGGGTCTTCCCCACCACAAGCTGCCTCTAAAAAACTGTGACCCACTACCCTCTTTTTTCTGTTCCATGAAAAGACGTGCCACTCCCTTGGTTTGCTAGTAAGCAGGCACCGCTACAAAACCCCCATCTGTGTTTCTTCAGAAATCAGCTTTTCAGACATCAGGAAGTTTGATGCAGTGTCTCATATCAAATAGCACCGGGGTTGTTTGCTACAGATGTTTTGCATCTTCAGGACAGAAGTTTCCAGGGCCATTCAGCTGCTAGAGATCATTATGAACAGTGTGCTGATTAAAGAGGTTTAAAAACTCCTGCTATCAGACTTAGAACTAGTAAAAAAAAAAAAAACCTCTGGATTATGTAATGGTAGAGTTTGGTGGATCTGCATGATTAGTAAGAAGGCAAAACTTATCAGTGTAGACACTGGCGATCTGTCTGATTTAAAACTGTGCATTGTTTTTGGTATGCACTGAACACTTTTTCAATTTTTAACAAAACAATTTTTATGGCCTCTGAATAAAGGTTGCTTCCCAAAGAGAAGGATGCATCTTAGTGAGTCTGCATCCTTCCTAGTCCAGATCTTCTGAGGCTTGTAGGCTAGAGTCTTCCACAACATTAGATGCTTAAATAAGATGGACTAGCAAGTGTGCATGGCTACATCATAAAGGTTTCCTTCCCTGTGCTTATGGCGTGAAAATACTATTAAAATTGTCATTTGAAAAATACTTTATAATAAAAATCTTTATATTAAATAGCTTTTTATTAAAACAATACAGTAGATGACCATCGTTTGTGGTCTCCCAGTGGTTTACATTATGTACAGTTTAGCTTTTGTTTCTTTTTTTGTCTTGCATTAATGAAATTTCTGCAGCGTTCATTGACACTTTTGGCACTGCTAACCTTCTGATATGTAGTGTTGTGCCGGGAAGGACCTCCACTGATTCAGTGTGACAATGCATCTAAATATTTAATTGAGATAAGTGTAAAAGACATTGCTTTTTCCAATTGAATATAGTAATAGCATAGTAAAATGTGTTTCACAAAATGGCGTCGGGGGGATGCTGATAAAGCATTTTTTTTCTTGTCCCTGTTTTTCCTGAAAAATGTTGCCATGCACAACTTGACCTATAATGAATCTTCCTACTTCTATTTCCACAGAAGCGTGTGACTAGGGCAAAGTGCCTGAGATGGCAATTTCTTTTTTTTTTTTTACTGAAATCACCTACTCACAACATTTAATTAAACATTAATTATTAATATGTGTCCTTAGTGGTTATGTAGTTTTGCATGTTGTTTGGTGTGATATGGCATTATGATATTACTATTATGATATACTATGACTGTTGATTTTGTTGTTATTTAAAGTGTCAGCAATATACTGAATGGAAAGAAAGGAAGAAGCACTTTTGAATGTCCATGTGTGCAACTTTGCGACATTTGTACACAGCGTAAGAACAAGAACAGAAGTTTCTTTTTGTTTCGTTTATTTTGAATGCAAAGTAATTTACATCATGACATACTGTACATACTGGGTTCATATAAATAAGTATCAAAATATATACATACATTCATAATCACGACATTCACAGAAAGCATTCATGAAACGTACAGACCACAGTCTAATTATAAGGGCAATGGCTTGAGATTCACTCACATGGACACAAACATACACTCATACCTTGTGACAGGGGAGACGGCTAGCCAGTTTTTTTTCCCCTTTCTGATGTGGTGAAATGAATGCGTCATTATGGGCTGATATCAGTCTCTTGCACTTCCTGTCTTCTAAAATGGTCTCAACTGAAGGCAATGTCTCGGACATATACATTTTACTAGGTTATTCAGGTCATGCTATAGACGTTAGCATTAACCACAAAAGCCAATATGGCTAACGTGTGACATCACAGTTAATCACTGCAAATTTCCTTGTAATCAAAACAATTGCCTGTGACGACATATATAACATCATAGAGTGTTGTTAGGAAATCCTGAGTAACTAGAGTGGTTTTGAGCCTTCTTTCTTGCAGGGCAAAAAGCAACACATAAAGTCATACTGTATACAGTTTTGATGACAGCGGTTGCTTCATAACTAAATCTAATTAAAATATTTTTACTGTCAAATAATTTAAGGAACCACGACAGTCTATGACAGCCAAATAACATTATTCACTCATGTCCATTTGAAAAAAAAAAAAAAATCAATTTGTATAACTTTACTTTTTGCCCACATACAGTATATGGATATGACAGTTAGGACAAAAATAAATTATATTAATAAATATATCAACAAAAACATACTCTGGGCATCTCTTCAACAGTTATAGATGTACAAAAATAAATATTAATAAATTACGTCAATATTGTTTTATGTCACAGAACAGAGTTCATCAAGAACCATTTTTGGTCCTCTTTCTGCACATTTTCCCCTTAAGAGACTTCTGTTCTTGAACTGCTTGACTAAGGAGCTCCTGAAGCCGAGACAGGACAATGCATCCATAGGCTTTCTGCTGGAAAATATTTTGCGCAGGGGGAATTCCCGTTGGCCTTTCAGCTGGCTCAGGAATGGGTGTATTTGGCTGCAGGATTTGTAAGATACAGTTCACCCTCAGAGCAATGTGGCGAACATGTGTAATCATACTGTGAAGCCCCTCCGCCACAGGATTTGTTGGAGGATTTAAGTCTTTCTGCTGCTCCATCACTGTCTTCATGTGTGGAAGAAACTCTTTCAGGTGGGTATAAACACTCAAGATGCGCTCCAACATGGTCTGGCCAGAGATGGTTGATACTGGAACATTGTCCATTTGCATATCACAGATCAGGTCTGCAGAATCTCCTTGACTGGCTTTCTGAATGAGAGGAGACAAGAGTCTATAAAACCCTGGTTCTTATCAGTCAATCTTGATTTTAGTCGTTTTGTCTTGAGATAAATCATAAAGTCATCTTGAGGCCCCCTAGTGGGCCTGGTTAAGAACCAGTGGCCTAGGCAGAAACTGATTCTTGAAAATAAACCCACTCTGTGACACCTAGTCCTATTCAGTGTCATGACAGTCTTTTGCATAACCCATATTTAAGTATTCATCTGAAAGACTCATTTCCACATTTTATGTCTATTCATGTATAGTATACATTGTCAAAGAGCTAAATTTACAGTTCCCACATATGCCCACCCACTCTCAAAACAGCCCAGTTTTGTCAATGGAAGGAATCACCTCACTGTATGTGGAAACCACCCAAGCAACTGCTGACCATATTAGGCTCACATTGTCAGAGTATCTCTTCTTTGTTGTACCAATCACAACTGATTTAGGACCACTGACGTAAACGTCATTTGCAAGGATAACAATTATAAAAAAGTAACTATAGAAAGAGAGTACTTACATATGTTTCTAAGAGCTCTGCTGTCCTTTTGCTCATCATCCTAGTGAGCTTCAGACTACGGTGAAGATGCTGGCTGCAGTTCTCATTCTTGCATGACATTGTTGGATGCACAACAGCAATCAAGATGAGGATAGGGAGGATTATTCCTGAATAATAATAATAAAAAATGTAATTAAAGTCATGTTTCGCCAAACATATTCATATTTTATGGTGACCCTTTCACAGATGCAGCAGTAGATCTTTAGCTTCATATTCCCTGCTGTCAGAATGACCAGATGCCCATCTTATGAGTGCGCATATATATAATCAGTAAACATGTAAAACGATCAAATGCAACATACTTTAACAAATATGCATGTTTTGTTTAGGCATATTATAGTTGGGTTATTAATCAAATCACAGCATTAACAATGTTCCATGTTTGACCATTGTTAAGGATGACTGTAAGCATATTGTTATATGTGTGCAGTGTGGATGTAATACTTACTGAATTTTGCTTGTGATCTCTGAGATAGGCAGACCATGTTCCTAACATGACAATTCATTCTCCGTTCACAGACAAAGTTTCAAACTGGTCATGATCACAACTCTGAAAAAGTTTTTAAAGACTGAAACCACACATTTGTCATTGGAAGGAAATGACGCGGACAGCTTTCTGAGGCAACAAGAGTTCCCAGAATTTTTTTTCTTTTTGCGTCTTCATTATCACATGTACTATGTGTAATGTTCCCTCCTTCTTTAGCTGCCACCCAGTTTTTGTGTAGCTGTATCTCCTTACGTGATGCAGAGTCTGGATAGGTTGAGCAATCGTGTCTATTTGTCATAGCTAATTTACGTTTGATGTCAGATAAGCAAAAATGTCAAGAGATTTTACTCTTACCTCTCATATCTTAAAAAGATTTTTATGTTGTACAATGCCATGTGTATTTGGGATAACATTAAATAGGCTAAGCAGACTAATTTTATTTATTAACATTTGTATGCAAATATACCCTTGGATTTTGAGATCAGACTTTTTTGCCATTACATTGTGTTTATCATCATGTTCAGTCAATAATATTGCTCCAAATTTGTCAAAACCATGCCAAAAGCACCAAAAATTAGAAAAGGAACCACCATCCAGCACAGCGCTCATCCACCCTTGCTCTGAACTCTATGCCTGTTGGTTCAACAGGAAGTGGTCTTGTAATAGGAAGGTAGTTTCTCAACACTAGATTTTCACTGATACCTTTCGATCTTTTGACGCAAAAGCACAAAGTTGGGAATTTCAGCCACCTATCAAGTTCAGAAAAAGAAGGAAGATGACAAAAACTTTGCTGTGCTTTGATTTGCTGCACTTTAATTCAACTTTTGTGTGATGCAATTGCATTTTTCTAGCATGCAGAATGACTGAAGTGGACAAAAACATGCATCTGATGTTAACCGAGCTAAGCTTTATTTGGAATCTTTATGACTCAGGCCTACAAGGGAATCCCCAGAGCCAAAAGTTTAGAACTTGCACAAACTTAGTATAGTCCCCCAATTAAAGGCTGATCTCACAGCCACATCTGTAAAAAATATATTCATATGCTTAGGCAAATAAATGTAGTTTCTTGGGTAAGAAGTCTGTTGTTCCTGCATAAGTGTGACACTGATGTGGTAAGTCACAGGGGAAATCAGTGTCTTCTCAGCAAGAAAACAGGTAAACGTAGTTCACTACCTGGTACTTTCCACAATTCTTACTAAAAAACATGCACTTATAGGTAAAGTGTCATGGGAAGGAGGAGAAACTGGAAGTGTTGGATTTGCCCTTTTATGCTGACTGTGGTCACTTTCTCCTGTATTGGTATTGTTGTTTTAACATCCTGGGGTTTGAGTGTGGGTGTGGCAGCCCGGTCTTGAGAACATTATAGAGGCACTTTCTACCAAGACACCCCCTTCTACTGTTTACCAACTGGCACCAACTCTTTGGAAGTGAGACTGTGTAAATTCAGCAGTATTTGTGCAGACAGGTCTGTTTTTTTATTAGGGACAAAAAAGATCAAAGACAATTTCTCTTCACCTCTAAACCACACAGGAAATGCTTTATTTGACAGTCTTAGGAAATCCCCCAGTCTCCTTCAGGTATTTCTTATAATCGCTTATTTAGGCTTTTCACCTCAAAAAAATTACGTAGAATCTGATCTTGTTGCAACGGAGATAAGAATAATGATCATTTGTAACAAGGGAGCATATAGCTCTCTTACAAATCAATGAGGGGAATCTTGATATTGTGTAAGAACTGTAAAAATACAACAACAGTGTCATGTTATCGATTTGTGTGTTTAAAAGTGCAACCATTAAAGTTTAGGTAGTTCTAATTGTGTTAATTGAGACGTTTTGCTGACAATTACAGTACAGTATTAAATATATGACTGAAAATGTATGAATGAAATGTAAATGAAAGGTTATATTATATTTTAGTATTGTATGTATGTAAAATAGTCTAGCTTCCAGAAGACAGAAAATATACTAATTATGAGTCCATCATAATTCTCAAAGCTAGCCTACTATTGTTTTCTTTACATGTAAAACTTTTTTTAAATTTGCACAAAAATCACCAAGTACACTTTATGGGGCGTAGCGTTGGAAACGTTAAAAGTTTAAGACGCGCACGCGTTCTTTCCGCTGATTGCCAGTTGTAGGCATTGCGTAACTCACTCTATCCCACCGGATCTGTTTGCTTCCTCCACCTCCTCCTCCTCGTCGTCGTCGTCCTCCTCCTCCTCCTTCTCCTCCTTCTCCTTCTCAGGAAGTGCAGCCGCTAGTCTGAAGAGAGGCTCCGGACTCCCGCTCTCGCCGTACCGAGCGTCATCCATCGCGATGCCCGTGAGCGACACACGCCAGTAACAGATGAAGGCTGAAGAGGATGCGCTGGAAGCAGCAGGCTGTATGCGGGCAGCAGGGAGACGCAGCGGCATCATCCTCATCCTCAGCAGCAGCAGGGCGCTCGGTTAGCGCCCACCCCCACTCACTTCGTCTTTTCCTCCCCCCCTGCAGAAGCATGCTTGCGTGAGGGATGAGGCTGGAGACAGGGACATCAGGCCAGAGCTGCGGCCTTCTTCTTTTCACAAGAGCCGGGCTCGCCACCATTGCAGCAGCAGCAGCAGCATCCGCCAACGCTTTGCCATCATCACACCAGCATCTTTGGTAGGCAGCCTATCTCTCCTCTTCCGCTCGCCGTTTTTGCATAAGAAATGCAGGCCTGCCATGGTCATCCACTCAACCCCACATCAGTAGCCATGGCAACCACATCCTGTTAATAAGCGCTTTTTCATCCCCCCCATGTCTTTCTGTCTCCGGAGCGCAGGCTTATTTTACGTTTCATTTTTGTTGTAGTAAAGATATTTATTTTGTTGGGATTCGGAGCTCTTTTCTGAAGCTGTACATGATGTACAGTGTTTTTTCTCTCTCTCTCTCCACATATAGATCCTTTGTAGAATGCAAACTAAGGCAGACGTTTTTCACACACACACACACACACACACACACACACACACACACACACACCTATAGAGAGAGTTTCAGTTCATCATTAAAACAGCATATTTGCTTTCATATTTGCATTTTGATTCAGTCAGTGACACTGTTATAGCCATTATATTTCACTCAGGCACAGTGTGTTCAACCCATCAAGATGAAGCTGATTAGCTATGAAATTATATATTTTTTCAATGTAAAATGATGTAAAATGAAGCTAAATGCTAATAGTAAAAAGCAAAATAGATCCCCGTTGTAAAAAATAACAAGGTCTTCCCCATTTGTGAGATCTACCCTGACACAGCCTCTGTAAGTGTTTAATACCTGTTTTGCTCAATGAAATGTGTAAGGCAGGCTTCATAATATCTGGTAGCTGACATGTGCTGAAATGTAACATCTAAAATTATTTTATTATTTTATTTATTTTTTGAAAATCTGTATGCAAGCAGTTTTTATGATCTCATATTAAATGACAAACTACATGGAATATTTTTTTTTCATTCATTTCTAAATTAATTTGCCACACCACAGGATCATTTATAATGAACCACTCATAATTATAATATGATTATAGTGAAACACCAAACAGGGAAATCACAATATATTGTTTACTTTTCTTTATGCATGGATATCAGTTTTAACCTGAAATCTTGATATTGATAAACACATTATGCATAACATTTCATGTACTCAGTAGAGCCTGTTGTCCAAAGTTTTATACAGATATTTCTTAAAAATCAATCCATTCTGTAACATCATGCTAATTGTGAACAAAAAACATTTTCAAAAAAGTATTGAAACTGAAAATATTTTATAGAAAATTTAAAGGCCTAGTATATCAAACAATGCAGATGATCATATAACATAATCTTTCTACATAATACACTCATTTTTATTGGTTATATAATAATTGATATATGGTTGCATATTTTTACATTTAAAAAATTCTGAGTAAATAGTAATATTAAAGAAGTGACAAGAAAGTCACTTACTTTACAGAACTGGTCATTACAAAGTTAAAGAAAACTTGCAGTTATCTAAAGATCTTACAATTCATCTTATGGTTTGAAAGTCAAAAAGAGAACATAAACACTAATTTTCTTGATTGTCCTACCTGACCTTTGACCCCAACACACTGTGTGTTTGCAGGTCAGTGAGCAGATCCAGGAGCATGAGCAGGAAGTTGTGCGGCGCGAGCAGATGTCAGGGTATAAGCGCATGCGGCGGCAGCACCAGAAGCAGCTGATCGCCCTGGAGAACAGGCTAAAGGCCGAGATGGATGAGCACAAGCTCCGGCTGCAGAAGGAAGTGGAGACCCAGGCCAATAACACCTACATTGAACTGGAGCGGCTGGCCAAGAAGCAAGCTGCACAACTGGACAAGGAGGTGTGTGCTCCTATTCACATTGTGGACAGGGTCATGAAAAGTTTACAGGATGTCACATTTTTGTCTGCAAGTCGATATATATGGTGAACAAGCCATGGGGTCCAGAGGCATTAAAACCCTGGAATGCAAAATCTCATTTCAACTTGGAAATGAACAGAAAGTTGTAACATTTTAACATTTTGAAAGATGTAGAACAATGAAATGTTATGAATTAAAGTTATTATGAAATATTGAACTGTTTCCAGAATTTAGTATTATCAAAAAAATCACATGAACTCCTTTGTACAGGCAGTCAGATGTTCTTGCTTCCGTCTCAAATCATGTTGGAGAACATGAACATAAGTTTTACACTAACTTGTGTAGTTCATGCAGCTTGAGTACTGCTGTGATTAAAACAAAATGTGAAAGAAGTTCTGCAGTTCGAATGTATTTTCATAAATTGTAATAACTAAAATAAATACAGATTTTCACTAGTACTCTTAGACTGATAAGTGAATTTTAATGAAATGACTCAAATCACCATGTTGACAAAATATAGTGAGTTTACTAATGCATAGCTGACCACAGTGAACTTTTTGTGATATTTATCCTCCTTTGAGCCAAGATGATTAATTTGTGATTAATGCTGGTTAATGCTGCAAAACCAGATGTTATTTCTTTTGTCTCTCAAAGTTGAAAGCCTCGGCAGCTGAGGAAAAAAGAATCCAGCAACAGATCTTGGTCCAGCAGAAGAAGGAACTGACCACCTTCTTGGACACACAGAAAAAGCAGTACAGACTATGCAGAGAAAGAATGAAAGAGGTGAGACCAGGACAGTCAATAAATTCACAGAACATAGCACAAACCCAGGACACGTTTTTATGTATGGGCCCCACTCTTCAGGGCCCAATGATAATTTTTAGAGGGCCTTCTTTGTCACAGGGCCCTTAACAACACCAGTCTAATTTTTCATATTACCTATAAATGGCTATATTCTATTTTTGGAGTGAAAATCATCTAATTTGTTCTACATACAATAGGAAATGAATGAAGACTCTGATACACCAAAAGAGGAGAAACAGGAGCGCTTGTCACGGCATAAGGAAACAATGCAGCGCTCCCAGGCTGAGGAGGAGGCCCAGCTGTTGAACCAGCAAAGACTGGTTTACGAAAGGAGCTGCCGTGCTCTAAAAAGAAGAAGCCTTATCAAGAAGCACGAGTTTGAACAAGAGCAAATGCGGGAGGCAAGAAATTATATGAGTCACAACAAAGAATGTCTTAAGCACATTGTTTTGTTCTTGTGAATTTTGAGGTTTTATTTAGACCTCTGAGTGATATCCAGGTTACTGTTTGAAGAAAACTATACATATATATACTTCTGTTCAAAAGTTTGGGTGTATGTTATTTGTACTTGTATTATTGACATTAAAGTCTTTACCATTACTTTGAAGTAAATTAATGCATCCTTGCTGAACAAAAGTATTAATTTCTTTCAAAAACTAAACTTGCTGACCCCAAACTGTTGAAAGGTAGTGTGTGTATATAATATATAGTGATATATAGTGTTGATCACAGTATCTTCTGCTATTTCAAGTCTGAAATCTTTTTACAAAAAAAAAAACAACAACAAAAACACAAAGCTCTTTTTAAAAACCTTATCCTTTTTTAAATATTAATCATAAATGACTTGCTCTTTGTGTTAAAGGAACTTAACAAGAAGAAGACACAAAAAGAAATGGAGCATGCATTGATGATCAGGCAGGATGAGTCCACCCAAGAGCTGGAACAACGGCAACTACAAACCTTACAAAGGCTACGCTTTGAGCTGATGCGCCACCAGCATCAAACTGAGTTGGAGAACCAGGAGGAGTACAACAGTCGACGCCAGAGGGAGCTTCACAGGAAGCATGCGCTGGAACGCCGACAGCAGCCCAGGAACCTTAAGGTAAACTGCACAAATTGTAATGGTAGGTAGAACTAACGTAAAATATAAAGGAAAGAATATGGACATGAAAAAGAGATGACAATAGAAAAGCCAAAAGCACAATTGTATTTAGCCTTTGTATAATGCATTAAACTCCTCTCATTACAGACACTGGAAATGCAGATCAAAAAGCAATTCCAAGATACGTGTAAGGTGCAAAATAAGCAGTACAAAGCTCTGAGGAACCATCAGCTGGAGGTCTCCCCCAAGAGTGACCACAAAGCCATCCTGAAGTCTCTGAAGGAGGAACAGACCCGCAAACTCGCACAGCTGGCAGAACAATATGAGCAAAGTATTAATGAGATGATGGCCTCTCAGTCGGTAAAGTACACAGTCACCAGAGGAAAACATCCTTTTAATGGTGAAACCACACACTTTGTGCATGTAAAGGTTATAAACCCAAATCTTAGATCCTTAACCTGATGAATGTGTTGAAACATACAGTACTCGCTGAGTAAGTTCGTTTAGGGTTTACACACACATACAAAAAATCACATTGCTTCTTTGGAAGTGGAGAGAACCTAATACAATAGAAACTGTTTTCATATTCGGTCAGAAGGTCTTTTCTCACAATTCTCTTACCAGTGAGAAGCAGCAGCTACTGGCCAAGACCGTTTGTGAGGTTTCCCTCTAGTGGCTATGAAGGGAAATGTATTTCCACAACCAAGCCAAAAATTCTACTTCCACAACCAGTTTTCCAAATGAAAACTGATCTTATTGTTAAGTGTTATATTGCTGTTTATATGAGCAATATTGTTTTTAATCACTGTTAACTACTATAGAAGACGACTCATTACTCAGTTCTATCTATGATAAAGCTATTACAGTTTTTGTTATTTCAAATTTGACTTTATTTCTATATTTTCAATTTTAATGAATGTTTTAGTCATTTTGTTCCATTTTTAGGTTTAATTTATTTAGCTTTAGTAATTATAGTACTCTAGCTGAAATAAAATAAGTTTTTTAAAATTTTTTATTTCAGTTAATGTTTATTTTATTTCAAGTAATGAAAATGATTTTTGAATTAGCTAACAATAAAATAAACCCCATCAGATAATAACTGCAGCATGAAACTCTCTCAGTTACGTTTAGATGAAGAGCAGGAGGCTGAATGTCAGGCTTTAAGGCAGCAGCTGCATCAGGAGATGGAGCTCCTCGATGCCTACCAGAACAAAACGAAGGCACAGATGGAGGCCCAACATGAGCGTGAGGTGCAGAAGTTGGAACAGAAGGCGTCCTTGCGCCGGGCTCACTTGGAACAGAAGGTGAGCTGTTTTTTTTTTTTCTTTACAGTAAATTCATAGGATAGGTAAATAAATCATACCTGCAATCCCTAGTAAACAGTCTGCCAACACCTCTGCCCACAGATTGAAGAAGAGCTGGCCTCACTTCATAAGGAACGAACTGAAAAAATCAAGCATTTATTTGAGCGTCAGGAGCGAGAACTGGAGATGTTTGATACGGAGAGCGCGCGGCTAGGATTCGGAAGCTTGGCCTCATTTGACTTTCCCAAGGACGAGGCCAGATGATCCAACAGAGGTCAAAGGGACTGTTCAACACTGATGTCCTTGGACACATTGTGCCTGCACTGTCCCTGATTGTTGGATTTACCAAGATCACCCAAACAGTGACAATGCTGGATCAATATCTTATAACTCATATCGGCTGTGAGAACTTTGCTGAGATTCTGAGAGGAGAAACTAAACAGCCACAGACACAAAAGTGGTTTGGTGAAGCATCACTGAGCTCATAAACCAAGAAGAAATATCTAGACAAACTGACCTTTTCTCCATGCCATTGTCCCACTTTTGGTATTAAATTAGTAATTCAGGATATTTTATTACAAGTAAGCACTTTGATATGTTAAGTATGATCCCATCATGTAAGGTGGATATGAAGTGTGAAATGCCTTTGGTGTCATCAAAGGACATTGCGACTGTAGAATGTGTCCTGCGTCTTCACCGTGGCTATTAGCTGTTTTCTATGTATCACAGAGAATGTGACAACCGTTGATGAAAACTTTACGCAGAAGCAGATTTTGAAGCAGTGTCTGATTTTCAAATATGGTGAATACATTAAGAGCATTTAATTAAGTTCATATTGTGGAACCCACGCTTTATTTCTTTTTTACTTAGAAAAAGGTCAAAAAAGAACAAAAAACAAAAAATGTATTTATTGTTCAGTATCCTAAATTAATTGGCATTAGTTTTATCAGGATGTGGATTTATTACATTGAATCAGTTCTGTCAGAGTTACTGGTATTATTGCATGCACTTTAAAAGACAAATTCAGGTTGTGAAGTGGAGCATGAATCTGTCAGAGATTTTAGCCGTGTACAAATAAAAGTGGTCATAGCAGTTTTGTTTTCATGGCTATTGATACTGAACATAAGCTTTATCTTTGATATAAATACCCGCCAAATTGCCAAATGCCTTTAAGTTATGTTGATGAATGTTTTTGTTTTCCTTATTTTGCACAATTTGTTAAATTGTGATTCATTCAATGTGGACTTATCACTGCTCTTGTACAGGGAAAATGTTGCAATTTGTGTTGTACAAATTTTATATAAATATTTGTAAATGATAACCTAAATAGGGTTTACATATGTATTGATCAATCATTGCCAACAAAGATCTATGGAACTCTTGTTCAGAGAAGGCAGAGGAATGCAAACTTATTTTTGTAAGTAAAACAGAAAGTAACTTATATTCTCGTGCATCACGTGACAGCCTACATGTCTGGTGGAGCTATAATGCGAACATCTCTGTGTAACAGAGTTCATGGCTTGCTGTCATTTAAGAAAGACACCACTCCAGCAACTAGTAGAAGGGGTTCAGTTCGATTTTTATTTCACAACAACATGTACTTTATAGGCAGATTTGTAGTGTGTAATAAAAGATACTTTGGGCCTGACCAACTACTATCTTTTATAAACTCTTGACCTTTACCCTCATTATTCATGAGTGTCTCAAAATGTTTTATCATCGGGATATATCGGGATGGTTTCCTGTTGCTGTCATTTAGGGCCTCTTCTCCAACAAAGCCATTGTTTAAACTGCTGTGATGTTTTAACAAATAAACACAATGAAGTTTTGATCGGCTAATGCCATGCTGAGATACATTGAGCAGTTTCTTAAAAGTTATAGGCTGAGGCCAAGGCTATTTATTTATTCATTTATTGCAGTTGCTGATAATGAAACAAAAGATCTGCCTTTCTGTGTGTTTTCTAGTGTATGCTGTTCAGTAGTTCAGTTCATTTTGCTCTTAAGTAACTGTAAATATGATAAAAGATGTTTATTTGATATTCTATCCTCTCCATGTCAGTTCAAGGTACTTATGGCTTCCCATCCTTTTTTAGCACTTCTTCCTCCCTCATCTCAGCCCCTTTATGTAATATGTTTAGTGTATAGTTAAAGTTTGTTAGTTTGTAAACTTAAAAAACCTAGAAAATAAGGAAAACTGTAATACAGAACCTAGTAGCGCTATTGTTTATATTATATACACTTACAACTTGGTTTGGAAAAAATAATGTGAACATCTGGGAAATATTGTGGGTAATATTTCATTATCAAGGTGTTTAACCACCATTTGTCAACTTCAAAAGTTCTTACAATAGAGTCACACAACTTTTAAATAGTCTCCAGTAGAATGTTGTCTATCAGAAAATCTGCTAATTGCTTTAGAGATGCTGAAGGAGAGAATCAGCTTCTTACTGTTCTCTCCAAAACTGCCCACAGAGGTTTGATCATTTTCATTTCAGGTGATGTATCTGGCCAAGGAAGATGTTACATTTAATCTTAATGGTACAACTGTCCAGGTTTTATGAACCTTTTTTGCACTTTAGAACTGGTGTCTGCTTTCAAGTTTAAGCAGTTGCAGCTTGGCTTTGTGAAACTCTCTGCGGTCGTTTTTTGTGTGGAAATGGGGTCTTCAATGTGAATACTGAGTTGCTGTCACTCTTGCTGCAGTAGTTCTGTGTTATTTGGACACAGTCCGGTTTTCGCCCACTATATTTCTTTGCTGATGAAGTCTTCCCATGCCTTGTGATTATAATCATAATCGTAAAGATTGTTTTCTTTAAACAACAAACAATTAGGCTGTCAAGGGTTTAGACACTCCAGCTAAACAGGCTTCCATGATCTGTCCCTTTTGGAAGTCTAATAACTCAATCATTTCACACATGGCTTTTATAAACACTACTGAACAAAATTTATACTACACAGATATACAAACAAGAGAATATAGGCAATGAAAAAATAAATAAAACATAATCGCAACATTTTTTTCCCCCACTGCAGCCTACTCAAATGATATTAACCCCTATAATAATGGGTGTTCACATTAATTAAAGCTACAGTCCGTAAGTTTTGCCTCTTTGATTATAAGAATCTCTGTTTGAAAACCTGGAATTGCAGCTTTTTGCGGAATTATCTTCCTTGCGTGGGGTTGTGAGTCAGCATGAGTGCCAGTCAGTCACTGCACCGGTGTGGATATTTACTGTACTTTGCAATCACAGATTCTAGCCTACGTCTTGGAATATATGACCCAAATAAGAATTTTCACCATATATTGCCATCTGAACAAGTAAGTAACAAGTCTGTCACGTTTATTCTGACCAACTGAGGGAAAAAGCATTACAATAAATCGCGCTACCAATGGTGATTTAATCTAAAGTTTGGTTCCCTCATATCACATTAAACCATGCAAATTATTATTATTGTTATACTTTATTCTCAAATTATTAATGTTAACAACATCAGCATTGCGTGACTATGAGTATAGTGTGTATTAGTGTGTAGATTTCAATTTCTGTACAGTCTAATCTAATTGTCATGCCATTCAAATTTCATATTAAGAAATTCTTTTAACCCAAAAAGCAAACTATGCTCCCTTCGAACTGGTTTTCTTTAAAATACAAATCTTGTGTAATCCCAGGCTATCTGTAATCAGAAGCACATTTAAAACTGGAATATAATTTAATTTCATTCACATGTGTTTCATAAACACATAATCCTTTCTGGATCACAATCCGCCATCAAAATGATACATTTAATTATTCTAGCTGCTGTGAGAAAAGGCTATAAACGATCCGCCACCTGCAGGATCCTCACATGTGATAGCCTACCAGCCGGGACAACTTCTTTAAGTTTACAGACGTGACGTAATGACGCAGTGCCATGCTTGAATTTCCAGCGAAAACCTACCCGTACCACTCAAAATAGAAAACATTATTATAAGCTAACTGTTGTGAATCGGGCTAAAGTAAGGTGATAGTTTTGAACACTGGCTGGTTATGTACTTGCTCAAATACTGATTTCGGATCATTTTTAACCAAAAAAAGTTATGGACTGCAGCTTTAATCTAACCCAGGTTAATAGGGAATCAGTGGTGGCAGTCTTCCTTGACGTTGAGAAAGCGTATGATAGGCTGTGGAAAGAGGGACTGTTGATTAAGTTACATCTTTTGGGAGTAGGAGGGAGAGCTTTTAACTGGGTAAAGGATTTCCTGTATGGACTCTCTATTCGGGTGAGAATTGGGAAAGAATTATCTGGTAGTTACAGTGGGGGAAAAAATTATTTGATCCCCTGCTGATTTTGTACATTTGCCCACTGACAAAGAAATGATCAGTCTATAATTGTAATGGTAGGTTTATTTTAACAGTGAAAGACAGAATAACAACAAAAAATCCAGAAAAACGCATTTCAAAAAAATTAAATTGTTTATTTTAATGAGTCAAATAAGTATTTGACCCCTTCACAAAACATAACTATACTTGATGGCAAAACTCTTGTTGGCAATCACAGAGGTCAGATGTTTCTTGTAGTTGGCCACCAGGTTTGCACACATCTCAGGAGGGATTTTGTCCCACTCCTCTTTTCAGATCCTCTCCAATTCATTAAGGTTTCGAGGTTGACGTTTGGCAACTCCAACCTTCAGCTCCCTCCACAGATTTTCTATGGGATTAAGGTCTGGAGCCACTCCAGGACCTTAATGTGTTTCTTCTTGAGCCAGTCCTTGCCTTGGCCATGTGTTTTGGGTCATTGTCATGCTGGAATACCCATCCACGGCCCATTTTCAATGCCCTGGCTGGCTTCAATGCCCTGGCCCTGACGGTACATGGCCCCGTCCATCGTCCCTTTGATGTGGTGCAGTTGTCCTTTCCCCTTAACAGAAAAATACCCCCCAAAAGCATAATGTTTCCACCTCCATGTTTGACGGTGGGGATGGTGTTCTTGGGGTCATAGGCAGCATTCCTCCTCCTCCAAACACAGCGAGTTGAGTTGATGCCAAAGAGCTTGATTTTGGTCTCATCTGACCACTTTCACCCAATTCTCCTCTGAATCATTGGCAAACTTCAGACGGGCCTGTACATGTGCTTTCTTGCGCAGGGGGATTTCAGTCCTTCACGGCGTAGTGTGTTACCACTTGTTTTCTTGGTGCCTATGGTCCCAGCTGCCTTGAGATCATTGACAAGATCCTCCCGTGTAGTTCTGGGCTGATTCTTCACCGTTCTCATGATCATTGAAACTTGCATGGAGCCCCAGTCCGAGGGGGATTCACAGTTATTTTGTGTTTCTTCCATTTGCGAATAATCGCACCAACTGTTGTCACCTTCTCACCAAGCTGCTTGGCAATGGTCTTGTAGCCCATTCCAGCCTTGTGTAGGTCTACAGTCTTGTCCCTGACATCCTTGGACAGCTCTTTGGTCTTGGCCATGGTGGAGAGTTTGGAATCTGATTGATTGATTGCTTCTGTGGACAGGTGTCTTTTATACAGGTAACAAACTGAGATTAGGAGCACTCCCTTTAAGAGAGTGTTCCTAATCTCAGCTCCTTCCCTGTATAAAAGACACCTGGGAGCCAGAAATCTTGCTGACTGAAAGGGGATCATACTTATTTGACTCATTAATATGCAAATCAATTTATAACTTTTTTGAAATGCGTTTTTCTGGATTTTGTTGTTGTTATTCTGTCTCTCACTCTTCAAATAAACCTACCATTAAAATTATAGACTGATCATTTCTTTGTCAGGCAAACGTACAAAATCAGCTGGGGATCAAATACCCCCCCCCCCCCCCCCACTGTATATGGTAGAAAATGGAACCCCTCAGGGTAGTGTTATTAGTCCACTGCTCTTTATCATCATGATTAATGATGTTTTTTTCAGATGTAGGGCCTGGGATTGGAAGATCACTGTTTGCAGATGACGGGGCCTTGTGGAAGAGGGGAAGAAACATAAAATATACAGTAAGTAAGGTCCAGGAAGCAATTGAACAGGTAGAACGATGGTCAGTGAGATAGGGGTTTTAGATTTTCAAAGGAAAAAACTCAAGTGGTTTTCTTTACAAGGAAAAAGGGGAAGAGATTAATCTTAAATTATATGGAGATGTACTGGAGAAAGTAGAGTCCTTTAGGTTTTTGGGAATGGTTTTTGATGCTAGGTTAACATGGGCTGGTCATATAGAGAAGGTTATAGTAAAGTGTAAAAAAGTATTAAATGTGATGAGATGTTTGACAGGAGTGGATTTGGGGGCGAGCAGGAAATCACTGAGGGAGATATATGTTGCACTGATTAAGTCTGTTATAGACTATGGCTGTATAGCATATAGAGATGCAGCAAGAACTACACTGGCTAAATTGGAAGTAATACAAACCCAAGCACTTAGAATATGTAGTGGGGCTTTTCGGACGTCACTTGCAGTGGCGTTACAAGTAGAGATGGGTGAGATGCCTTTACAACAGTTGGCTAACTACTGGGCAAACCTGCAAGGACATGGTAGGTCCTACCCCACTAGAGTAGTAATGCAGGTATGCTGGGAGCATGAAAGGGTTAAAAGTCAGAGTTTTGGATGGGTATGTGGTGCTATTGGAAAAGACTTGGGGTTGGAGGGTATGGAATTTAGTCCAACAGTTCCATTGCCAGTCAGACCACCTTGGTTGTTTGTGGAACCTATAGTGGACCTGCAGATATTAAATAGTCACTTAAAGAGTAGAGAGGAGGTGGATTTATGTGAAGTGTTTTATAATCATCTGAATGAGGAGTTTAATGGGTATCTGGATATTTACACAAATGGGTCTAAGGATCCTCAGTCAGGGCAAACGGGGGCAGCACCAAAGATGGAGTACTAAAGATGGGAGTCAAGGTACAGAAGAGACTGTCTGACCAAGTATCTGTATTTACAGTGGAGTTGATGGGTATCTGGTTGGCTCTATTGTGGACAGAAGAAACAAGACCAGATAAAGTTGTAATTTGCTTAGACTCTAGTGCAGTCCTAAAGAGTTTGCAATCATTTAAGTCACAATAAACGCAAGACATAGTATATGAAGTACTAGAATGTTACACAAGGATTTCTTAGTTGGGGGTAAAGGTAAAATTTATGGGTGCCAGCACATATAGGGGTTAAAGGAAATGAAATGGTGGATGGTTTGGCAAAACAAGCCAGTAAAAGAGAAGATGTTGATATATCAACCTCAATAAGTAAAGCAGAAGCTAAAACAAAAATCTGGATGGAAATTCTGAAAAAGTGGCAGAGTAGTTGGGATAGAGAGGAAAAAGGGAGACATTTGTACAGTATACAACAGAAGGTTGGGACAGGGAAGATCACTGGAAGGATTCGAAGGGAAGAAATTATTTTTCACTAGGTTAAGGATTGGACATTGTGGGTTAAATAAGTGCTTACATATCTTAGGTAAGCATATATCAGGAAGATGTGAATTTTGTGACAGTATTGAATCTGTTGAACATGTTTGAACGCCAAAAGTATGAGAGAGAAAGGATAAAGATGAAAGAAAGCATAAGGAATTTGGGGATGCAAGGGAATTCACTTAAGGAACTTATGGAAAAAACGTCAAATGATGTTAGTACACATTTATTTAGCTTTCTGAAGGACACTGGTATAGTAAATAGGATATAGAATACAGTTTTGGAAATTATTATAAGGGGAGGGGGGAGAAGAGAGATGGAAAGTCTCCCTTCTACATATAGTTCATCTCTGTCTAGCTCCGGTTCACACTCCAGTACAGTAGGTGGCGGTAATGCACCATTGAAGTTGGATGCCAACCGCCGTTAAACATCAAGGAAGAAGAAAAATGACTGTAATATGCAGTTCCTCCACTGACCACAGGTTGGTGACATTCCTTACAGAAACACCGCCAACCTACTTGATTAAACCTTTTTAAGAAAACATTCAGATTGATTCAAGTGAAACTTATATTAACAAATACAAAATTAGAAGAGTAGTGTAATTAGAGGGGTCTTGTACATTTGCTTTTAAACTATTTTTTAAAATCCAAATGTTAAATTGAACATATAGGGGTGCAATATAACAAATGGCTGTGTTTAGCCCAAGGGATGGCTAAGCTTAGCCCAGGAGTTTATTGGTCTGGAAGTTGTCACACGTGAATCAGGTATGATGTGATGGGTTAATAATTATCCTCTTTACTTCAGGGGTTATTTAAGTTTCTCAACGCAATTATTCAGGTCAGTATAATGGTTCAGCTGTGGTTGCTAGCAGCCTACTTTTCTCAAGTAGCTATGTATCGCTGCAGCCCGGAGACCTCCAAGTGGGAGGGACTTGCGCAGCAAGAACTCCAAGTGGGAGGGACTTACACCACAAGACCTCCAAGTGGGAGGGACTTACGCCACAAGATCTCCAAGTGGGAGGGACTAGACCTCCAAGAGGGAGGGTAGGTTTAGGGTTGGGTTTGGTGTAGGCAATATTAACAAGTCCCACCCATTTGGAGCTGGCTCCGACCTCCGTTTATACCATCTCACTTTTCTCAGAGCTGGTCAGAATGAATTTATCACAGAGATTTCTGGGGTGGACTTGCAATAATACGTCCTATAGTCCTTTGACTGGTTGTATACACTGAATAGAAATTAATATATGATTGAAAGTTTTGTCCTTTAAGGAGTAGTGATGTTTCCAGACAACGTTCAGATATTTGGATCGAGGAAGCAACTTTGTCTTTCCATTAGAAATGGTTGCAAGCGAGTAAAATTTGGCATGCACCCTTCCTCACAGTTACACTAGTTGACCACACGAGGGCGCAGGCTAAGGTTTCCAAAAAAAGTTGATATTTATAAAATTCCAGCCAAAAGTTGAGATACACTCGACTAAATATGTTTCTAATGATTTAAACCTAAATGTTATACTATATTCTATGCTATATGCTTAAGTATATACTTATACTTAAATGTTTGAAGTTTACAAATTAAATAAATTTAACAATTTCAGAATGGATTAAATTATTTATTTATTTTTTATTTTTTTTATTTTATTTTAACACTTTTTTTGGTCTTTACTATTGTTCTAAAATGTGGTCAATAGTGCAAAATGAGCTGGTGTATCCACATTTTTGAATATAACCACATATAAATTATCAAACCAATATCTGGAAATAAACTTGGAGTCTCCATTTTCATGTTACAGTGTTAAAATAAAAAGCATTACATTACATTATAGAATATAAACATTTGTTAGGATTTCATACACCCTTGTTATATAAAAATATCAAATGATCCATGAGTCATTATAAGGTAATTTCATTTACACTGCAGAAGTCCATTTATTACCCCTAGAAAGTTTTACAGAGGGAAGCTAGAGGTTTACTCACAAGCAATTGTGCAACAAATAAATTAACAAATAACTCTACGGTGCCTTTAGGCTTATTACATTGAATTTGTAAAGGGCCTCAGACCTAATTATGTATTAACTTCTGTTGCTATTAATAATTTCTATTAAATAAATGATTTTGTGTACAAATATGCAAAGCTCAGACCTACAGTAAACTAAATTAAGGCATGACCTATGAAAGGCAATGAGTTGATGCTGAGCTAAGCTCGCAGCTGTTTGTTCGCACTCCATGTTAACAGTTGGCATGGTCGGAAATAAATGTAGCTTTGACAGCGGAAACCAGATAGGGTAAGGTACATCAGGTTCAGATGCTTTTCACGTGTCAGGAGGCATTTGATTAGGGTCACTGCACTGTATCGTAATTCAGGACCTTGTATGGATCATAGCCAATAAAAGGAAAGCCTGGATGACTGTGGTGATAAAAAGATTTAGACCCTTTTCCTGCAAACATGCACCACAGTAAGATAAACACTAACGAAACATTTAAAGCTTAAAGAAAAAGTAGACTAAATAGATTATTCTGTCTATTGCAACGTTCTGTAGCTGAATTATTTAGTTTATGGATGATCATTAAAAAAGTTGACTTTGATTTAAAAGTTAGCAATGGTTACAAAGCAGAATGATTCGTTTTTATCAGCTCTAAGTGATAAATACAAATCCTTGCTGTTCCATGGGTTTTGACATTTAACATGTTACAACATTTAATGCTCTTCTTTCTTTTATTTCAGAACTGAAAACACTACATGCTATCTGTTAATCATGTTTTGCTTTAGCTGTTTATCTTTAAGCTAAACACTAGATCCCCCCGAGGGTATTTAAGACTGTGAGTGATGAGAAGCTTGATAGTTGTTGGCTGATTTGTGGCTATCAATTATTGCTGTAGGGAAGCCTTGATGGGCTGCTGATCTCAGACTATTTACAGCTATTCCAAAGCAGTAAAAACACAGCAGGTGTGAAGTTGTCAACTTTATCCTAATGCGTTTTAAATTTAAAGAGTCTGTGAAGCCAAGCTGGCCGACTGCATACTTCTCCACGTTACTGACAGTACTTTCATATACAGAGTTCTTTACAGTAGACTGTGTGAACACACTCTGAGGGCTTTGAAATTCAGGCCTGAATGCATTCTATATGACACAATTCTATGTACAGGTCATTAACACTATTGGGCCTTACAAAAATCGTCACTAACATGCCTTATAAATGTCTTTCAGAATTATTTAACCATTCTTTGCCTGAAATAAAGAACAGAAGAAAATTTCCCAAAAGCATTGTAAGCCTAGTTCAAAGAACCACTGTCACCAATGGTCTCTACGATCAACTTGGCTCCCAATGTTTTTGAGAAACGCAGCCCGGAATAGTGGTTGATACTTAAACATATGTTTGCTTATATTTTTCTGCAGGATTATTCACCATAAATGAACAAGGATTGACCCCACCCTCTGACTTTTTTTGAGTTGCTTGCATCACACAAACATATGTAACGTGCCCTGTAAGAGATAGGGACATGTGAGCAAGTATATATATAGTTCATGTTTCTGTAGAATGTTTGGCTCAGACAAGACTGAGCTGCAGGGCACAGCAGGGCAGTCATCACGGTTGGCATTTGGCAACATTTGCAGGGACGTGCAAATAGGATGCCAAGCAAGTTTTGAAACATTCAGGAAATAGCTTTTAATGCGGTAAAGAGCTTAAAGCATAGCAGCATTTATTTCTTTAATAACATTCAAGTTTTGCATGGAATGACAAATGCAATTTATAACTCAAAGCCAATTAGTATTGAATGCATGAGAAAAAATATTATTAAAACAATTGGCTCTGTGCACAAGCGTAGCGACGAACTTCCGCTATCGCCAGAAGTCGGGATATCAGTTTCCGGTTTTCATTCGCGTCGCCCAAAATGTCAGTATTTACTAGATGTCTCCGAGATCTGCCAAGTAAGAATCAGCGATGTCCATCGTATCGTTAATGCCTGGTCCCCTGCTCCAATACGCAAGTGAAACAAGGGATTCAAACGCAATATATCGAGTTATATGCACAAATAGTTTAATCTAATGTGTTATTTCGGCATCTAGCGGCTAAGCTAGATGTTTATTTTAGAAGCTGTTTTTTCTCAATTTTAAACACAGACTGGTCTTTTTTTTTTGGTGATAATTGTATTATCAGTTGTATTAAACATCTCCCCCTCTCAGTTTCTAATAAAGATCAGGGCACAGGTGAAGCATTGTCTGGTCATTGTGCTACAGGTCCATTTAAGAACACTTTAGCATACTTAGTACTTATTATGGAAATAATTTAAAATAACTTAACTGTGACAAAATGTGATGCTTTTGGACACTTAATTGCACGTTAATTGCAATTAAATGTAAATGTGCACTTGTGTTGAACCACTTAAGTCATGTATTACTGTTTTTTAGTGGTGGTTAGCATATTCTAACGCAGTTACTACAGTATTCTGGGTGTTTGCTGGCTCAAGTCAAAGGAGTCCACCCCAAAGTCTTAATGATTTTCCCTTTATTAGATCTGGCTTTGGCCTCTCCTTCAGAGCAAGTCCATGTGATATTTCACTGTTTTATTTATTTTGAAAAGTTTTAAATGTGTGTGATTGCTTTGGACTACAGAAGATTAGTAAAAAAGTAATTATTGATTTGTAAAAAAAATATATAACAATCAAATAAGAAAAGTGTGTTTATGTGTGAGTATGAGAAATCAGTGTGAAAAGTTGTGAGAACACTGTTCCAAATTTTTACATAAACAGTTAATATTATAGTTGAGCCTTGCCTTAAGTTTTTTCAATGACAGTTACAAAGTTTTTTTTTGTTTCAATGTGGAAAAATGTGTTTGATATCAATGTTAGACAATCATTGCTAGACAAAAAGCATTTATGCAGCAGGATTTGTGCTCAAAAATGTATAGCCTTGTCTCATAGGTGTACACATATGCATGCACTACTAGGATATGTGGCCTTAAGTATGTTCACTCTTAAGACAAATGGTTCTAAAGAGTGCCAGATTAGGGGTTTGTTACACTGGCAGAACACTTTAAAGTGCTAAATAGAACTCTTTTCCATAAAGAACCATGCTTTGAAAATGCTATTTGACCTTAATGGTGTGATAAAGAACTTTTTTAATAATAGATTTTCGAGTGTTTTTTACCCCTCTGTCTGCCTGGTTTTATAAGAAATTATAGCCTTTATTTTGGGTTTAATGTTAAAAAAAAAGTAATGTTAATTAGGTCTAAGAACAGCTATTAGATGAATACAACTGATAATTGACATTGAACATGAATAAATATGTGAAGAAATAAAGCTAGAAACTCATTATAGATGCAGTGAAGGCCAAATTTGAGTGAAATATCTTCACAATCCTCTATGATGTCTTTACAGCCATCATTATGTGTGTATTTTGGTGTAAATGAGTGGCAGTTCCTCTCTGCAGATGATCAGCATTGTTAGGTGTGACTGGCATCTGTCTGGGTAGAAATACACAATTGTCACACTGTGTTTCTTCCTTTTGTTTAAGTAAAAGTAGTTGTTGTTATGAAGGCCAAAAGTAGCCACTGTGAATGGACAGTATGTGAACTCTCCATGTTACCATGTTAAAAGAAAAAAAGTAATTGGACAGCTTTACTGTGACTGGGCGTGTTTATGCCACAGCCATATCACCCTGCAGCCCAAGACCGGTTGCCCACTGAAGCTAAGCAGAGTTGAGCCTGGTCAGTACCTGGATGGGAGACCTCCTGGGAAAACTAGGTTGCTGTTGGAAGAGGTGTTAGTGAGGCCAGCAGGGGGTGCTCACCCTGTGGTCTGTGTGGTTCCTAACGCCCCAGTATAGTGACGGGGACACTATACTGTCAACAAGCACTGTCCTTCGGATGAGACGTTAAACTGAGGTCCTGACTCTCTGTGGTCATAAAAAATCCCATGGCACTTCTCGTAAAAGAGTAGGGGTGTAACCCCGGTGTCCTGGCCAAATTCCCTCCACTGGCCCTTGTCAATCATGGCCTCCTAATAATCCCTATCCATTGAATTGGCTCTGTGACTCTCTCTCCTCTCCACCTGTAGCTGGTGTGCGGTGAGCGTACTGGCGCTGTTGTACTGTGGCAGCCGTCGCATCATCCAAGTGGATGCTGCACACTGGTGGTGCTTGAGGAGAGACCCCCCCCCCCACCCCCACATGATTGTAAAGCGCTTTGGGTGTACAGCAATACACACAAAAGCGCTATATAAATGCATCATTTATTCATTCATTCATTATGCATAATGAATGATCATAAATTCAATATCTCTTAGTGCAAAAGAGAAGTCAAACAAAGATGGTCACACATGTTCTGTAATAA